>CM035161.1:22887218-22984729 GCA_020205615.1 Panax quinquefolius
TAAATATTCTAATGGTTTTGGCCATATGAAAAATAGTAAATGAATTTTTAAAATTTAGAGAAAATATATGTTCAATATTGGACTATTTTATGCTAAATCCCGTAAAAGAAATATTTTTGGAACCGATTTGGTATTTTTCATGAAAATGTTCTAGTTATGAGTAAATGAATTAAATATGTTATGTGAAGTAAGAAAATTAGAAAATATGATTTTATGGTTTGAGAATCATATATATAGGTATATGCAGATTTTTGATGAGGGTTTTGGTTATTGGTGATGAAATTTTATGAGTTTGGCATTTTATGATGATTAAATGCATTAATTAGTAAAAGTGTAAACAATTTAATTAAATTGTTTATAAGTTTAAGAAATGATTAAAATATTATTATAATATTAATAATATTAGATTATGAGATTTCTAAGTGATTTATAACATTTGGATTAAGGTGTTATAAATATGGATATGAATTTTATTATGAAACTTTATCTTTTCGTGTCGAGGATTCTTATGCGACGATACCACGATCTTATGTCTAATACGGAGTCTTATTCACAACAAATTGGTTTCTTCCGACCAAATTATCGTTGATTTATGAATCTTACTCTTGAAATTAAAACTATGTTTTGATTATATTGTTTTTATATAACATTCTTATAACCCTAATGATGACATTTCTCTTTGAGCTTGAGTGTAAAGATGGGTAGATTATTGGTATGATCGTGACCATGGGTTCTCTTTGGCCAAGATGGTGCAAAAAGTTGAATTGTTGACCTGGTATGATCATGACCATTGAATTTACAATTGAATATTTTTAGCTTAAGTGCAAAGGTGAATCGATCAACATATTATAATTATTGTTATATAACTTCCGAAATGATTATGTATTTCTTTGATATATGAATATCTTTGGCTCGTTGTGCAAAGATGACCATTGTTGAATATCTTTAATTGTCAGTGCAAGATGAATTATTGATGAATATCTTTGGTTCAGTAATGCAGATGACGACTGTTGTTGAATATCTTTAAATTTGTAGGTGCAAAGATGAATTATTGATGAATATCTTTGGCTCAAATGTCTGAAGATGATCTCATTATTGAATATCTTTACCTGTAGTGCAGAAGATGAATTATCACGAATATCTTTTTGTACTCGTAATGCAAAGATGACTTTGTTGTTGAATATTGGCTCAGTAATGCAAAGATGACTTGTTGTTGAATATCTTTAAATTTATAGTCAAAAGATGAATTATTGATGAATATCTTTGGCTCAGTAATGCAAAAGATGACTTCGTTGTTGAATATCTTTGCTTTGTAGTGTAAAGATGAATCTGTTGATGAATATCTTTGACCCGTGGTGCAGATGAATTTATTAAGTATGATTATGAGCAGGAATCGTGATTTGGTATAACCATGATATTTGATGTTTCGAGTAAAGACAATGATAAAAATTATCTTCGTCCTGGATGAGAAGAGAATTTAGAATCACAATTATGATTATGAGTTATTCATATGATTGTGGAAAGGAACTGTTGATTGATGTTACGAGGATAAAATATTGTTGGTGGACTTTTTAACGTGGAGAAGACAATAGACTTTATATATCTATTCGACTTTTTAATGGATTCTTTCGTTCAATTGCAACTATGGTTGAAAAGTTTTATCATCTACCATATGTTCTAAATCTCCGATTCATTCTTGATGAAGACTATTGATAATTTATTTATCTTTAGTCATAATATTCTTTATCGAGCTTATTGTGCTCACCCTTTTGTTTCACAATTCTTTTCGTGTAATAAAAGTGTAGAATGGGTTGAAATGGGATAACAGGGAATAGAGCAAGGTGATACATAGTTGTTGAGGTTCTCCTAAAGAGTATGAAAATAATTTTATTGAGGGCTTTAGTGTGTTGTATTTTATACATCATTTAATAGTTATTTTTGGTGAATTAAATAGGGTGGCTGAACCCAACTTTGGAAGGTGTTTTATCACTATCATACAAGATGTCTATTGACATACAAACTTCGTGTTATCATAAAGACATGGTTGTCTTTCATCCACTTCTTTGAAAGATATTTACAAAGACTACTTATATAATCTTGGTGTTTGTTTGGAGTATAATACCCAATTAGAGACAATGGAGATAATGATATGTCGAGAAAGACTACGCCATTGGGAAGAATCGATAATAATCTTCTCGTTTTTCTTTAGGTCTATTAGAATTAAGATAATTCGCTACTATATGATATCTACCATAACCTAAAAGCATGGCCTCCCACGTATACGAAGGTTTCTCGAAAGACTTCCCAAAGATTCTAATTTAAAAAACAGGTTTTGGTATACCTTTATGTATGTGGTGTCATTGTGACGTCTTCTGGATTGGTATATATTTATCCAAACTCACAAAGATATGTGTTGTTGTAGATTTTCTTGACAATTGTTGTAATAAAGTTGTAGTTGTTTTACGCACTATATATTTGGCGACTCGAGAATGGGTTGGATGGAATGGGACTATTTTTTGGATATTATATTTATAATCATTATTATTATTATTATTATTATTATTGTTATTTGATTTGGGCGAAAATTTTTAGAAGTGAATTTGATTTGGACGATAATTTTTAATGTGAGATAAAATGTAAACTTTTAGATTAAATTGAAAAAATTGAGATAAAATTTAAGTTATTTTTTATGTTTTATTAAATAAAAAATAAAAAATTAATTCTGTTTTATTATATAGATATTGATGTCTTGCTGGCTGTATCGTTGTATAATTGAGTTGAGATCTAGCAACAGGCTAGACTACTTCATATTTTCAAAATTAACCTTTTTCTATTTCACGTTTTGTACACAAACAAAGTGCCGACCTTTTTTTTCTCTCTCCTCCCGATCTCAAAGCCCTCGTCGTATGACCGAGAAAGGAAATTACTCTGGTGAGTTTAACGCTGTATGTGTATATACTAATTATTGTTTGAAGAGGAGTAAAATCAATGTAATTATTATCAGATGGGGATACAAACTTCAAGCTCTGGAGGTGGTGGTAATTACGAGACAGAAGTTATTTTGAATGTATACGACCTCACACCTCTCAATAATTACGTCGCCTGGTTTGGTTTTGGTGTCTTCCATTCGGGCATTGAAGGTCAGAATAATCATCTTTACTCGATCTTTATTTGCCTTTTATGTTTTTTTAAGCCGATTAATAACTGGGTTTTGTTCAATTTTTTGAATTATTCGTGAATATTGTCGTTTCGGATGTGTTGGTGATCATAGCTAATCCATTCCTTCAGCTCTGGAGTATATACGTATTGTATTTTTTTTTTTTCTAATTTCCACACCACACTCACACTGTCACAAATCCTAGAATCGAACCTTGACCTCATGGAAACCATATGACAAGACTTACGGCCTGGCCAAGAACCATATGGTTATCTTTTATTTTTCGCTGTTTCTTTTGTGAAGTTTTCATCTTGTTGTTTGGTCTTGAACTTGGAGTTCTTTAAGAAGAAAAGAGTATGAAAATTTTCTTTGAGATTTTGTTAGATTTGATGTTGGGTTTATGATTTAGAGCTTCTCTTAACCTATTCATAGTCATGGAACTTGTTGCGCACAAATTGGTAAAAAGTATGTATAATTAAAGCATGTCATCATCTTGATGATTGCTTGTTGAAGTGTTCTATATCTTCTATAGTTGCTAAGACTACTCGACTTTTACTTGGTATTCTGGCATAGGCTTTGGTGTATTTACTATTTAGAAGAATGAATTCATTAGAGTTATGTTCCATTAATATAAGGCTTGAGACAGACATAGCCTCGTATGAAGAAAGGTAGTAAGGCACTGCATATGACGTGACTAAAGCTATACCCCGGATTAAAAGATTTTAACTGCTTTTGGAATTCTAGTATGCTGCTAAACCATTATTACTTAAGGCCAATTCTCTATAGTTTGATATTTCAGAGGCATCAAGCATGATATCTTTGATCCTCCCTTTCATGGGAGTGACCAGAGTTCAAGCTTCGGTTTAGGCAAAGTTTCAGTAAATTATGCTGTAGCTGATTTTTAACTATTTACTATTATCTTGTACCTGATATGGTAGTATTTTCTTTTAGGATTTGAGATTATGCTCTTTATCCCGTTTCATCTTATGGCAAAATAGTGATTAAGAAAAATGTCATTTCCAAGAGCTCTAAAGCTATGACGGCTTTAATGAAGCATGCAATGATACTTAAAAAGTGTGCTCTTATTATATAGCTACTAATATGGACCTTTAGTGCACATGAAAGCCTATGACAACACACTACAACTTGCTAGAAGCATGTGAATGGGAAAGTTATCTTGTTCCAAGCTCAACTTTGCCATAGCCTCTTCACATATTTTTCTGCACTCTGCAAACAATTTTCATGGTGAAAATTAAATATCTAATTTTAAGAAAGGCTGAAAATCAGAAAGAATTGTGGTATGTAAGACTTAGTTTCATTCTTTTCACTTTTTCTTTGTTTGAGCAATAAAGGTTGAGAAAACTCACTTTTCATTCCTCGAATCATTAGGAGTTAAAATCTTACAATATTTATCATTTTCTGGAGAAGTTAGGAGATTGGCTATAAAATGTGCCCTGTAGCAGTTAAATAATGAAATTCAATTGGATTAAAAATAACTTAGCTTGTAACTCTTACTAGTACTAGTATTTGATTGGTAGTCATATTTCACAAATTAAATCCAATTCCCCACCCCCCTTAATTTTTTTTAGGTGCAGATTGAATGAGAGCATCAGATATGCGTTTAAGATAAAATATCTACGTAAAATTATTTCCTTTTAGTCCTTTTCTTTATTTTGGTTCAAACATTAACTAGTCACTTTGCAAAATTTGATGGGGAAGTGAAGAATGATATGGTTTGTGGTCTAACAAAGATGTTTCCCTAAAAATCAGAATTGGTAAACAGGATTCATGCAGACAACATCAAGTAGTTGGAACAAGTTGATTCAAATTTCAACCTCTTCATATTAATAGTGATCTGCTAAAGGGAGGATTTCTGAAGTGCTACCTGGCCTAGAGTAGTCCCTATAGCTTGGTTGTTGGGGTTTAAACCCCTCTACCAGTCCTCTGTAACAAAAAAAAAAGAAGATAAAAAAGATGATAAAATAAAAATTACAATCCATTGTTGAGGGACTTGTGGAGAGAGATTCTTGATAAATAAAAAATATACTTGATTTTGAAATATAGGATTTCTTTTAGAAATGTTTATTTCAAAACAACTTCTAATGCAACTGTCCCAACAGTTAACAAGTAATAGTTATGTTTGACTTGGTTGTAAAACTTACATTTCTCTGTATTTTGTTTTTCATCTGATGAGTAGCTAACTTTTTCAGTTCATGGTATGGAATATGGATATGGAGCTCATGAATTTCCCATTAGTGGAGTGTTTGAAGTGGAACCAAAGAGCTGTCCGGGGTTCATCTACAGATGTTCTGTCCCATTGGGTTGTGTCGACATGTCCCCCTTCGAATTCCAGGAATTTATTGAGACTGTGGCTTCCGAGTATCATGGTGATACGTATCACCTCATCTCCAAGAACTGCAACCATTTTACGGATGACATGTCCTTGAGATTGACAGGCCAAAAGCATTCCTGGTTGGGTGAATCGGCTTGCAAAGCTAGGTCTGTAGAAATTATCTTACTCAAAATTTTCTTCTTGTTTGCAATTTCCTAATCTATTATCACTGTTTTCATCAACTTTACGTATTTAAGTATCATTTTAGACCATGGTCCATTTTAATTAGTTATCATCCTTCAGAAAAAAGAAGATTTTTAATTGTCAGGCTTGGACCATTTAGGTGGTCTAATGGTAGTAAAATATGTAATAATTAGATTATGAGTTCAAATTTGATATACCGATATTGAATACACAAGTTGTGTTAGGATCATGACACATCACTAAAATATGGGTAATTTTGTTAATATAACTACTTTTAATGATGTGTCATAATTCTAACACTACTCTTGCATGCACTATCAGTGTAGCAAACTTTAACTCTTAGATTACATCAGCTGAACTAAGTTAGGTGCTAGACAGTTTCATTACAAGTTGCTAATTGAAACTATACAGTTGTGTACTTGATGCACCTGAATTAATGTACTTGCTAGTCCAGTTGCTTAGCACATTTGAAATAAGTAAATCATACTATTTGTGCTGATCAATGGCTCATGGGTTTTCAAATTTTTTTTTTCTATATTACACTCAAAGCCCCCTCCACGTAACAGGTCTAGTTTTATTTGAAGCTTAATCCTGTTTGTAAGAGCGTCGAACTTCTGAAGTCATATTGTTGATCAAATATGAAGCATTAAGGGAATATAATTTATGTCAAGTCAACTTAACTTAAAAATTAAGTATCTGGCATATGGGAAGGAGGTAGGGAGCTGCAGTTTATTATTTATTTTACTTTTATTTATATTTATGTATTTATTTTTTAAAATTTGGCGCTGCTTGGTATTTGCACTGCATGCTGCTTGTTCTGTTCTGACTATATAATCTGTAGTACATATAATTTGAGATTTTATAATTTACTAAATTCTGGTAAATTATAGGTGCTTTTTGCAATTGTCTGCTTCCTGAAAACCTTCAAGAAACAACTGTTAAACAGCTGCCTGAGTATCATCATTCTTATGCTGGTATGCCTGCTGTCTGAAATCACCTGAACTCTATAATCACTTGTCAATGTTACCTTCATATGATGCTTCACAATGTCAAATGGTTGTGCAAAGAAAATTCCATAGCATTCTTCGATTTAGTATCTAGCGTCCATCTTACAAATCAATTATTGATATTTGTTACTTTATTTTTACCCTATTCAGAAGACGATGCAAGTGGGTCTCTCTCAACCACTTCACCCCATGAACAGACAGAAAGTGATGACTCAGATAAAGATAACAAGCAGTTGCTATCACCAACATCAGGAACTGGAGAAGTAGCATTTATTAAAGAGGTCCAAAGGTGATTCAAAGCTGTTTATTGATGATAGAAGGAAAACAAAATTCTTTGGTGGAGGTGTTGGCCAATTTTAAGCAAGACCGCTGCTCCCAGGAAAACGTTGTATACATATTCTTTGAGCAAATTTGCCACTTACCATTGGTTCTTCATTGCTTGCAGATGGTTGTTTGTTTTGCTGTAATATACTTTTTCCTTTACTTTGTTGTGTTATTTCTCCTGGTTTTCTTTCATCTGTTTATGTTGTACAATTTAAAAACCTCTAAAGTATTGGGTTCAAGATTGATGTTTCATACAAAGTGTATTGGATTCTGAGCTTGTGATCGAGAATATGTACATCTCTCTCCCTGTATATATATAGGAGACTGATTATTGTCAACTTAAGGTTTTACAATCGATTGTGATTGTTCATTCCTAAAATATCTTTTTTTAATACGAAAAGTTTTCGTCCTCTATTGGGGGTCGTTTGTGAGCTATTTATAAGTTGGTCAAATGAACTTATAAGTAGCTTTCTACTGTTTTACCGTTCGTTTGCTACTTAAATTGTGACTTATTTTTTGACTTATAAGTCAAAAATAATACTCTTCCCGTCTGAGGATAAAAGTCCGAATACACTTTTCAGGCATATTAAAAAGAGGTACGAAATAACAAAAATATTCATAATAATACGTTAATCTTTTCTAATGTAGGTAAGTGATTTTTTAACTTTTCAATTTAAAATATTTTCAGCTCATAACTAATTATAATTATTGAATATGAAGAGAGAATTAAAATAAGAAAAATATAAGATATTTAATACTAATGGTATAATAAGAAAAGTTGTGCAAAAGTTTGATTATTAAAGGAAAGTAGACATTTAACATAAAATTACCCAAAATAGCAATAAAGACCTTTAGATAGATTCGGTAATTGGTTTGGTACGGTTTAGACCGGTTCGGTATGGTAAATTACACACCCCTCCTTACCCTTGGTATTTCATTTCCGAGCAAAATTAAAATCAGAAATACCAAAAAATAAGTAACATGCTTAAAATGATGCAGTAAAACAGAACTTGGCATATCAAACAATCATTCAAAGTGAAATACCACAAAATGCGTTCAAAAGTACAGGATAACTCCAATCATTCAGGTGAGCATTATCACCATCAGGGTTGTAGCAATCCAAACAAGAAAACCCCAATAAAGGACAGGTCTGAATAGGGAGTACAAATCATAGACCGGAAAGTATAAACTGCTTTAACCCTTCATATTCTTCAGATTTTAATACAAGCTATTGTCCTCGAAGTCCTTGCCCAACTTATGACTTTCAGCCCTCCAGACCTAATTTTGAAGTTAACCAAGCACAAACCTCGTCCATCTCTTCTGGGATTGTATAGTGGCCAAGTCTGCATTGTAAAACAAAGCAGTCAAGAAGTTTCCTCAGTGTGTCTAGAACAATAAAGAACTCTGATTCGTAAAAATGTTATTCCTAGTGTCCCATTTTAATTGGCTTGCTTTTTTGCACGTCACATGGTTTAAACGAGATGCCAAAAAACATATTAATGTATTATATATTTATATACATCTTAAAACGATCAAAATATAATACATACAAAATTCAAAATATATTGTGGATAGAATAAAATATAAAACTGTACCCGGAGCAAATCGCTACCTCAAGGTACAATTTTGCATTTTAGTCTTGAGAGTATTATCTTGAGGATATAATACAATGTGTTTCTGGCACGTCTTCAAATTCATACCACACATAAAAAGGTGTCAACTTAAATGAGACAGGAAAACTAATATATAATCTCATATGCAGTGTAGGCTTTGAATGTGCAATCTTGAAAGCCGCATGAACTATGAGACAGGAAAACTAATATATAATCACATACGCAGTGTAGGCTTTGAATGTGCAATCTTGAAAGCCACATGAACTTAATTTCTGATAAGACTTCTCACCGAATTTAAACCGGACCACATCATCACCTGTGCATTAAATTCAACCAAAATTATTGGCAGATTATATTTACCAAATAAGCTGATAACAGCAACAAAACTATTAACAAATTGTCCAATAGGGTAAAAATTCCCTAGTGACAATTATCATCTTCTGCAATTGACAATATATGCCATGCTACCGGAAAATGTTATCTTTCCTGCACCGTCCCCAAGCTTTTTAATACGAATAAAGCTAATGGTCAGGGAATGATATTTTAAACCAGCTTCCCTCTGCCACTCTAAGTAGATTCCATCCTTAAAAACATAAATACTCGAATTTCTCGGTTATCAGATTGACCATTCTGTTAGCTAGAAAAGGAAAAGGTGATTCAGCACGCTGCACCCCCAAGACTTTTCTTCTAACAAGTGCATGAGAAAACACAAATAGCTCATAAATTAAACATAATGGAAGTATTTCAAATTGGAAGTTCAGAGTCAAAGCTAGAAAGAGAAAGCCAGAAAATAAATGAGAACAGACAACTAGAAGGGAATCTGAACTTGACAATATATTTGGGTTAACAAGATGACCAAAAAAGAGAAAGTGACAAGGTAGAAAAAGTAGGTTCAAGTTCTTCTAAACATTTACAATATAGACTTAAAATTTGTAAATAAACTGAAGCAATGGTTGGAGTGATAAACTAAATAAGTATGAGCCACACAAAAAAAAAGTAATAAAAGAAGAAGATAACTAAAGAGGTATTGGATAAAAATATAGAACAAAAATATATAAAATTTCTGAAGCTATATCAATTCTAGCTTGTAGATAAATCTAAGTTTGTATAACCAGGCAGCAACTGTACCAGGAGAGTATAGAAATAAACAATAAGTCTGTCTGATTAATACATAGATCATATGATTACAATCTAAATATTTAATTTCAAGGCCGAGGCAATTACAAGTTTTCCCCAAATGATACATGAAGAGGCTCTCCGGTCAGATGAATTCAGAAGTTTCAACCTTACCTTTTTTTTAATACAGAAAAACTACGAATCTGTTTTTAATACAGAAAAACTATGGATAAAAAAGGAAGTAATTGTCTAATTAGAGGCCTACAGCAACAAATGGTCTATTCCATTATACTTTTTTCTTGATATTGCGTAGTTAAGAGATATTTTGCTCAAGCCTGGCTCTTCATGCAACCAAGTTCTATAGTACAATAGAAAATTTGCTGGAAAGGAAAATAAGTAAGAATCAAAGAAAGGATATCATAGAAGCTTAGATCAAATTATCTGAGCCTCTCAGATCATATACTAATCAAGCTGCAATAGTTTCTAATATTTCAAGAATGTTGGAGATACTATAGCCTAATAGATTGTTCAGCTTATTCTTAAAATAAAGATGGTTTTAAACATGTTACCTATATTGCCAGTATATGAGAAATGTAGGTGAATACCTCTACCATGACAGAGCAAAATGGGTAAGGATGCAGCACGCCTTTTAGCCTCATCCCCTTCTACCCTTTTATCTAGGGTCCTATTTCAAAATAGCAGAGAACATTTAATCATACAAACCAGAATCATTGAAAATAAATAATAATAATCATGATAATAATAGTAATAATCAAAGAAGTAATTATAAAGTGCCCATTTAAAAGATAAAATGATATAATGCAAGAAGACGGACTTCGAACAAGGAAGGTAGCCACTAAGTCCAACAACTGCACTCAAATTGGCAGTGTATGGATTGCCATTCCTAAATTTTCCTTGTGCAAAACAAACTGCAGAGTAAATGGAGGTTGCTGCACCCATACTAAAGCCTCCAACGCCAAGTTTAACTGCAATACATAATTCAAATGACAACAACCTTAGGATTGTAAAACTAAAGAAAAGCAGTTATTTTATGAATAAACTATTCATTCTTTTTACATATCATTTATTTAACTAATTTTCTTTTAGGGGAGGGGAGTTGAGTAATGGTCCTCGGATAATGGTTCTGTTTAATTCAGAAGAGAATTTGAATGCAAAAAGCCAATAGACTAATTCAATGAAATGAACACATCACCAAAATAAACAGGCATTGACACTAAAACTCATCCTCTACAATCCGCACAATATTACACGCAATATCAAAGTTATTACAAAAGGCTAAGGAAGAAACATAATGTTGAATTACTTGAATTTCCATGTCGAACACAAATGGAAGTTCTAAAATTTCCAAAAAAACACATTTAACTGTATAATTCAAGGAAAAATCCATTTTTGTAACCAAAAACTCAATAAAATGAAATAATAATATTGGAGGCAGTAGTTGTACACAGTGAACATTAATAGATACATATATTCATCAATGTATGAGTTGAGTAACTGGATACTGAGACAGAGTAACTTGTTAGTCGAAAAAAGAAGAAGACTAGACATAAAAATAGTAATACTATATAAAATATTGAACATTCAATTAAAGCATAATAAGACAAAGGAAGAATGAGTTTTTAAAGCTAGATCAAAGCATAAATCAAGTAATAGATCTGCCAAATCCTGTAGCACAATTTTTGTTCTAAAAGGTCAAAAAAAGGGAATACATAAAATTATATAAGCCAAGCTCAAGGCATGCAATTACAATTATGGTAAAGAAACAGCATTGAAAGTATAAATTTCAAAGGTCCAGATACTGCCAAGGAAGAACAAGAAAATTGATCATAGTATACTTCAACAAGCCTAGAGCCTAAATAGCTAGCCTAAAAGTTCAAAATTTCTTTATCACTCGAACTAAGAATAGGAGTCTCATAGGTTTTAGCAATTTAAAAGGTCATAATTATCACTACAGAACCAAGTTCATTACGTTGCTTATATTATAGAAAAATCAGATCATATTGAGCTGTGAGAATATAACTTACCATCAGGGGGTTCTGTAGACAACAAACTTGCAACATGCGCTGCTGAAGCATCCAACCCTTCTAGATCTTCGTTAGCATCTTCGGAAAGTTCACTTACATCACACCCTAAAATATATAATAAACTTCAAGTAATTTTAGTAGACATGACAAAGAGCAGAATTTTTTTGGGGGAAAAAAAGCAGCAGATTTATAGTCTGTGCAACAAATTTCACCCCTATTAATAAATTTCATTATTAAATCATACTTTTCCTTTCTACAAAATGCTGCTAACAGATTCCGAATATGAAGGTTGCAGTAATTGTTCTTACATTTTCCTTTCTAATCATATGTTGCAACTAAAAGTATGAATATATTTCTCATTTCCAAATTGATAAGTACCATAATGTGATTTAACTTAACTAAACAACCACGTTTCCAGAGCATTAACTTACAAGCAGTCGAAGGAAAGCCACCAAATAAAGTTATTGGTTGAGAAGGAGCAGTCGGGCAAATCCACTTAATCTGCAGTATATATTATTAAATAAGCACTTGATTGTAAGGCAAACCCACTGCTCATAGAAATTCTTGTTTACGTAAAAAGAACTTAGACAATTTGCATACAGTAAGTGTACAACCCTTACATTTGGAAGAGGGAGTGTCTCCAAGAGCTGGGACCAGCTGCAGGCAAAATTAAAAGATAGAATGAGCTAAACACAAGAACGGGTCATTTAAAGAAGGTTAAGTAGTTAGATATAACCTTGAGCCATTATCACCGAGTCCATGTAGCCAGACTATAGTGGCCTGGTGTCTACCTTTTGGTCTAACCACATGTGTTCTTCCAAATTCAAATGCCCTTCTAGCAGTTCTACCACCTGTGATGCCAATAAAAACAAATTTTCTCATCAAATGACAAGCAGGAGAAAAAATTGGCATACTGTTCATCAATTTGTCTTATCTTTTGAAAATTATCTCAGCAACATAAAGTTACACAAATCATTTCAAATTAAAAGACGAGAAATGTCCAAAGATCAATGATATGCTTAGTTGTAAAGAAAACGAGGAAACAAAGGCCTTCCATTGTTGGAGATTAAAGAGAAACCATAACATCAAACAGTTACTCCTAATTTAAGTATTTGGCTAGGCTCCTTGTTCTCAGCTTTGGGAGCCAAATGAACCAAGGAAATTAATAATTATCTTTTTCTTTTCTTGTTTTTCCAGTATTCATGGCAACCAAAAAGATACCAAAAAGGAAATTTTAACTTTATACTTCCTAATCATAACTCTGAGAGAAAGGGAGGGAGAACAGAGTGACACAATACAACTAACCCGAACCCAGAGAAGATCCACTCATACTCATACTACTTTCAACTGAGAAAAACCGTGAGATGCAACTATTGAGGACGCCACCTGCAATGAATAAACCCCAAAATGACTTCATCTGCATTCATTCTAATTGAATTGAATCATACATTGAAATAATAAATTTCCTTATAAATATCTGTCCTGGTTACATGATTACTAGGAAAATCAGAATCCTGGTAACAACCTTTATTCCTTTCAGTTATACTGGACATGAGCAACAATTCATCAGTTACCTCACCCAAAAACATACACACAAATGTGTGTGTATATACACCCACCCAATTGAAAGTTGCAACGGATATACAAAATCCATAAGTTGTGAATTTTTCTAGTTATGCATACCCCAAATTATCGTTGCCCATAATACACGCCACATAAACAAAAAAATTGGTTTCAATTAGACCAAAAACATTGCCTATTTGACAAGTCAATCTCATGAATTGATCATAAAATCATAATAGAAAAACATTCAAATATACATATAGGTGGACAGAAATAATTATATATGTGCATAATAATAAGATTGAATAAATGGATAAAGATCTGATTAGGCTTTTCAAGAACTGACCTCAAGTCGGATTACAGACAGCAGAAGTCGGATCAATTCTCTCTCTCTCTCTCTCTTCCTCCACTATTTCGCCCGTTTAAACTCTCTCTCTCTCCCTCTAATACTCCCTCCTAAACTGATTAATAAAAATTTTCGTTTACCAAAATTACTGTTTTTGATTGTTTTTTCACTTTTCGGACTAATAATTATTTTTAAAGTTTTCTATGACTTCAATAAATATATCTAACAAAATACACATTTATTTTAAATTTCATGTTCACCTTAATAAATTATTTGGGTCGTTCAAAATTTGAGATAAATCTCACCGTCCATATATTGCTGAAGACAGAGGACACAACTAATAATTAATATTTCCTATATCATTTAATTCTTTAGATAACTCTCACATTTCCAATAAATATATTAAATAGATTATGAAGATAAAAAGAGAAAGAAATTAACAAATTTAATATAAAACTGAGGGAGTAATAAATTAATCAAGTTTTATACGGAGTATTTAATTTATAAATTTTAATTTTAATTCATTTTCTATTTCTATTTTTCTAGAATCTGTATCATTTAACTATTTTAAGGTTAAAAAATTGGTATACATGTTTGTGAAAAACAAAAATATTAAATTTCAATCAAATATATATATATAAAAAAAAAAGTAAGTTCAACAATTTGGACATGATGCAATAATTTGGGAGCTTAAGAGTAGTTCACCTCATTGCTGATACTAGGTCAAACCTTTTGCGAAAGAAGAAAATTAACAAAATTATAAATTTAAAAAAAAAATAAAAATACAAGACCACTCGTTTCAACATGCAAGGCGAATCTTATTAGGCCCAATAACATCCAAATTGGGCCGAGAAACATCAAACTTGGTCCTTGATGGATGAAAAATATAAATATGGAATCACTCAAATTAATGGTCTTCTTTTACCATGTGTGGTCACGGGTTAGAGGTCATAATAGAGTCCGTATAAAGTATAGAGTAATAATTTTTAAAATAGTAATTTTCTAAATTAAGTTACAGTAATTTTCTTTTTATGTTGAGCAAATAATAATTAAAATTTCCTTTATTATGCTACTACTTATATAACTAACTGCCTTGACAAAACATTTTACACGTTGCCTCACTTGGTTGGACAACCCGCATCCAAATTTGACTTTAATTTTTCATTTTGAATAACTTGGGAATATTTGGAATGAATATATTGACTTAATAGCTAATACTTCCTTCATTCCATATTATAATATTATGATTTTAAAAAAAAAAAATTATTTTAATTTATTTATAACTTTTGAAGAGAATAATTTAATTATTTTCTTATATTACCTATAAATTCTAAAAAAATAAATTATTCCTTGTATATTAGTGTCCAACTTTATATAAAGGGATAGTAGTAAATTTTAATTATAAAATAACAATATTAAATGACTTTTTAATTAATTTATATTTGTAAGATTTATTGAAAAGTCAAATACATGTGTCCTTAAAAATACACTTTTTGAAAAGTCAAAGTTTTGG
The DNA here is from genome assembly GCA_020205615.1 of Panax quinquefolius. Lineage (NCBI taxonomy): Eukaryota > Viridiplantae > Streptophyta > Magnoliopsida > Apiales > Araliaceae > Panax > Panax quinquefolius. The sequence goes on from CM035161.1 coordinate 22,902,439, forward strand.
CAGTTGAGAAAATGGGGCCAAATTAATTATAAGAATATTAATCTTTGTTTAAACAAAATGAAAAGAACTACGAAAAGCCAAATGGAGTAACAATTCTCAACAAAATTATAAATCTATTTAATTTTTCACATCAACATGTAATGGCAGAATGCATGCACTTCCATTTCGTCTTAATTAGTTGATTATTATTTATAAATCTTATATTTTAAGAAAATATCAATAAATAATTATGAGAGTTAACCTTGACTTTGAAATATGATTTGAATCATATTAATTTTAAATTTGATAATATATTTATATTTGACTTTGAAAAATAAAAGTTGTTAAGAGTATTAATGTGTGGCATTGTGTCACCACCATCACCAAGCATGCTTATGAATTATGATGGCTTTGAGTTTGAGCCATCCAATTCGTTTTTTTTTAATGCAACTGCCTGTTGAGAGCTTTGATTGGTGCAATACAACCCTGCACCATCAAAGCATAAGTGATAAAGTCGAGTATTTATTACAAAAACCTACCACTATCAAATTGAACGAAAATATGTGTCTATATATACATCAAAATTGTATATATACATCAAAATTGAATAGGTCCAACCCCTAATGGTTAATGGTGTAAACGAGTTAAACAGTTCGGGCTCAATTTAAGTTCAACTTGAAAAAATACGAGTAGAATCAAAGAAGTTTATCTTTCATTTCGTTTAAGATTCAAACTACTCAATTTCGATTGTGATTCGATACATACTGATTGATATGTATTCCATTGAATCTTCGATACATTCTCTTATAATATATACAAATTTAAATCAAATTAGAATAATTAATTATTATTATTTTGTTTTGTTTTTAATTTTAATTGTGATTTTATATTTATAAAGTGTAATAGTAAATATATTTTCTCATTTCTAAGTAAAATAACAAATTTAATTTATAATTATATTTATTATAAAACTAATTATTATGTGGGCTCAATTAGAAACTCATTTGGCTTCATGAATAGTTTGAATATAATTCGATCCGAGTTGGCTATAATTCAATATAATTATAATTCGATCCGAGTTGACTACTCCAATTTAGAGTAGGTTGAATATAACATACCTATTGAAATGTAAATGTTTATGCCAAATTAAAAGTCAAAAACAAAGAGTGGTTTAGACTTGTTCCTAGTGACCTTGAAATCATCAACCATCACTACATAATTGAGTATTAAAACTTGTCAACTCCTTTCGAGCCGAGCCAGTATTAAAACAATCAATTTGCTGTAATGCAAACTCTTGTAGTATAACATACGGCAAGATATGATAGTTTCCCCTAATGGCTCTACTTGTTGATGAGAACAATGACCTAATGACTCTACTTGTTGATGAGAACAATGAAAGGAGCTTATATATATATATATATATATATATATATATATAATAGACGTTTAGTATTTGTTGCAAGTATTAATGTTGTTAGCTAGTAGATTCCATTTTTTCCACATATGCTAAATAAACTTGTACTATATGTTTCCATCCAACTGCCTTACGGGAGCAATATGTTAGCTAGAAAAAACCATTGTCAGTTCAAATCTCGTGTGAATAAAATAATACTGAAAATCATATTTTTCAAGAACATGATCTTTAATTCAAGTCTCCCTTGCCCCTGATTAATCAAACAAGAATTTTAAATTTCAGCATTCAAACGCTTGCCTAGCTACTTCTGATCATTTTCAGCCTTCCATATTCAATATTAGGTCCCTGCATTGTCTCCCTTTCCATGTTCTTCTTCTCCTTCTTTAATTTATGGTTAAATTTATAGGTATGTTAGAGTAGTAGGGCGGCTCTAATGATCAAAACTAATGGGAAAGAAGAGAGATAAAAATAGAAGGATTGAATAAATTGTGGCTAGAAATTACAAACACAAATTAGATAAGGATATATAATTGCCTAGAAAACTGACAAATGGGTTTGCAATGTTTACTAATAATGTAAATGCACATTCAAGGTCTTTTGTCTTTTTGTTTGTTATTTGACAACAGAAGCTCTAATATATCAAAAAATTGCAAAAACAAAACAAGATAATAACACCTTAGACTACTACCGGCCTGAAAGCATGGACAAGCAGGAAAATGAATATCTTAATGAAGAAAAACGGCTACTATTTACTTGTGGTGATGCCAATTCAGAAATCCTTGCCATTTGATGACCCAAAATTGCCTCTTCATCTATTATTGACAATAGATCAACAACAATCATTCGAGTCTCCGGGGGCTCTTCGATGTTCACACGCCCTTCAAGAAATTCAAGAACTTGAGCCATACTTGGTCTAAGCCTAGCCTTCTCTTGTATACACCATAATGCTATACAAACCAATCTCTTCACTTCTTTTTCATCAACCTGCCCCCCTTCCATAACCCTATGATCCACCACATCCATAAGCCTCCCTTCTCTCAATTTCTGGGTAACAATTTTGGGAAAATATTGAAATGTTTGTTTCGATTTATCCTCCTCATTTTCAATCCTACAAATATTTCTCCTACCCCCAATAATCTCCAAAAGCACCATTCCATAGCTATAAATATCAGACTTTTCGGAAATCCCAAACTCCAATAGCCACTCGGGGGCTAAGTAACCTTTAGTCCCTCGTATCGTGGTGATAACTCTGCTCTCGTCTTTCCCCATCAGCTTGGACAATCCAAAATCCGTAACAAGGGCGCGATAATTCTCATCAAGAAGAATGTTCTCTGGCTTCACATCAAGGTGTAAAATCCGCGACCGACAATCATGATGAAGGTATGAAAGTGCCTTAGCCACATCGAGTACAATCCTACACCTCAAGTCCCATGAAAGGCAGCCACCTACCACTCGCTGACCAGAATTTTCCCTTTGGGGGAAGATCCACTTGTCCAATGACCCTTTCGGGATAAAATCATAGACAAGAAATCGAGGTCCGGTTGGGACAGTACAATATCCAATAAGGTGCACGAGATTTACATGTTGCACACTAGCAATGGCTGCAACTTCTGATCTAAAGTCCTTTTCGCCCCGCTCATTTCCCTCCATTCTTTTAACTGCCACAGCTGTGCCATCGCTTAGAATCCCCATGAAAACAGAGGCGGATGCCCCTCGGCCTATTAAGGCCTGGAAACCATCGGTTGCTTCTTCTAGCTCTTTGTACCGGAATTTAGTGGGAACTCCCGCTACTTTTCTTAAGAAACTGTACTCGATCCTTAGCTCTCGTCCTTCTGAAACCAGTCGAGTTTCTAGCAATTTTCTGCTGTGGTTAAGGCGCCTTCTGATAATAAAACAGGCAAAAACAGCAAGGATTGCTGCAATATCAGCCCCCGCAATGAGGAAAAATGTCTTGGAAAGTTTTAGGCAGACACGGGCGATTATGATGACGATTAGGAGAAGTATTACCAATGAAATGGTAATTATGTTTGCTTTCTTGTCCTCCATTAAACTTTCAATATTCATGAGACATTTGCTTTCATGTATGTATATCTTGTGATTTTCATCGTCAAATTTTCTTGGATGGGAAGGATGTGAGAAGGAGTAGTATTTATTTTAATTAGAGTGGTGCTAGAGACACAAACTATTTTACAATCATTTTACAAACTGCTGATGTGGCATATTCCATGTCAGATCAACAAATTGTTTGATGTGGAGTATGCCACATCAGCAGTTTGTAAAATAGTTTGTGTCTCTAGCATTATTCTTTTAATTATGGGTTGTAGAGGTTGACCATATCTCTCCCTGGTACTTATTCTTCTTCGGTATGCGTATATTCATTTTCATTTTAATTATGTCGTCAAGGCTTTCACCTCAAATTCACACTAGCTAGTTTATTTAATTTTTAGGAAAAATAAATTCAAGTAAGAGATTTCAAGAAAACTAAACAAATTAAATGAAAATTGTCTTCACCAACTGATATTGCAGCAATACTTACTTGTAAACCAAAACCATAGAGCACTGAAGATGGACAAGGATGCTTTTCATTTCAAATAGATGGAACTCTTCATTTCATAATTCAAATTTAAAATAGATTGAAATATGACATTTCAACTTAATTTCTCTTGCTTATAAAAGTCACTAGTTTGGTTTTGGTGGTTCAGTGTAAACTACAAATGTATAATGATCTGTCTATGCCAGATGATAACCGACATATAACATCATAAAATGCGATTCTATATGTTTTGGAGTAGGGTCTCTTTCTTCAAATGTAATCAATGTGAGTAAATCAAAACAGGCTATTTATGGCAACGGATTTTTTAAATCGTTATAAGATATAAAAATCGATGACATAACTATGATGACAATTATAGCTATGGCGACGGTTATAGCCTAAAGTTGTTGCCAAATGAACGTCATTGTATTTAGTTGGTCAACTATCTAATTGTACATGAGTTCATGTGAAACTGGAGGATTTAAGCTTCCCGTGCATAGAAAAAGGAATCAAAAGAAATGCATTATTCCCTTGTTTTTATCAATTATTTTCAACAATAATCTATCTCTAGATATTGTTCTACATCAAAATAGTAACACTCAGAATATATTGTTTTGTTTGCACTTTTTGCACCAGAGTTTGCAGCAGCAGAATGTTTGCAGCATGTGCGTCCGCAGATTGTACACCACAGTGTTTGTCAAGTATTTTGCCTCCGCAATTTCTTATTACAATAATCTCGTAAAGGTATCCAAATGGTTCGGTTTACAAATTTACAGTGTTAGCATATTGGAAAATATAGATAAAAGCATTTGAAGCCACTCCTGTGCACTTTATAATCTGTAGGGTATAAAGTGTGACGCCCCCAAAATTAGGTATACATCACCCATCTTGGGTCGCCACTTACATAGGTATGTAAATTTAAATACAACTTATTAACATAAGCTGTAGGTATGCAATACGACATAAAATCGTGAGTTTAAATACAAATATCGCCTACTAGATATTATACAAACTCAAACAAAAAAAAGTCCTCATTACAATTATTATCACACTATTTCACGTAATAGTGAGGACTACTAATGCTATCTTCGAGACCATCACTGCTTCCCCAGGCTTTCGTCCCATTTATATTCTCATTTCAAGAAGAGAAAGGTGAAAGAAAGGGTGAGCTCAACTAGCCCGAGAAGAAATATTATGACTAAGATAATGCGAGAATAAATTATCAATAGTCTTCAACAATGTTAAACCGATAAAATACAATAGATAACCAGTTTAAGCTGCGAAATATCTGAATCCATTAAAAGAGTCGAGTAGAAAATAAAATCTACTATCTTTTATGATTTTAAAGGTTTTTCATCATTTATTATAAATTTGAGACTCAAATTTTAATAAATAATCCACATCATCGAATCACCCCGCACTTACTACTGGCGAGGATATTCTTAAAATATCGCGATCACAATTATTCACGCACTACGGGCCAAGAATAGTTGTGTATTCATTAATAATCATGATCATACCAACAATTGTCCATCAATGCACTACTACCAATTGAGGATTTTTAATCACATCATTTGTAACATTACTGGTCATGATTACGGCAAAAAAAATCCTGGTCATAATCATACCAAGTCCATCCATGCTTCTACAGAACAGAGATGACTTTAAAAAAAATATAAATGAGGATGATGATGATGATGATATAAAATTCATAAAACAAGTTCAAGAATTATTTTATCCAGAATTATTAACGTCCAAATTATCAACATGATCTTCGCTTTGTAGAGTAAAATTCAAGAATGATCGGAAGAATATTTTCATGAAAAGATCTTTGGATGAAACGCAAATATCGAGGATATTCTACTAATTTCATGGAGTATAGAAGTCAAAGTTTTAACCAATTGGGTATAATAAAGAATGGAATAACAAAAGAAATCACCACGTGCATGCGGTATCTTGCAGATAAGACGTGTTATTCCAATGAGAATAATAATAACGGAACGAAGTCGGTGAAATTCACACAAGCGGGATGTTCCAACGAGAATAATAAAGATGGAACCGGATCCGGTGTAAAACACATGAATAGGATATTCAATGAATGATAAAGATTTTAAACCAGTCCGTGTAAAACACATGCATGAGGATGTTCCAACGAGAATAATAAAGACGGAACCAGTCCGGTGTAAAACACATGCAGACGGGATGTTCCAATGAATAATAGAAGAATGTCACCAAGTATAGAATTAATGCAGCGTATCTGAGTTATTCCAATGAATAAATAAGAATGGAATAACATAAGGATTTCACCAAGTATAGGATATCTTAGCATATCAAAGGTTATGTATAGGGTATATCACTTTTACAGTTATTATTCCAATGAATAATAGTGAATGGAATAACGAAGTTCTTTTCGAAGAAAGAATAACACCCCTTACCGTAAAAAAGAACCTGAATATAGAAGTAGTGAAGTAGCGAATACTCTTCTTCTTTCTATAACTTTCTCTATATACCTTCTCTCTATAATTTCTCTCTCTAGAGTTTGATGAATTAAATAAGAAAATAATGAAGGAATGAGCTTCTATTTATAGGAAAATGGAATGCGTAGTAACTAATCCATGAGCAGTCTAGATTGATTTACTTTAATCCGACGGTCCATATTTAAAGAAAAATCTTTTAAATAAAATATAATATATTCTATTTATATAAAAACATTTTACTATGCAAACACTACATACAATCTTATACAAAACAAAATATAATATATTCTATTTATAGAATAACTTTAATAAAGTATTCTATTTTATATAAAAAGATGTTTTTGAATAAAACAAAACGTCATTATCGCTATAATAATTCATATTATTAATCGGCATAATGGAATCAAACCGAGTGACTTCTCACATAAGCATCGATAATCAATACCGGTGTCTTTCTTATGCAACCACACGTATTCTTCGTATTTTTACTACTGAGTAGTTCAACAATAACCACTTCAGTAAAACTTCCGCCGTTATTTCAATAAAATATTTTTGTCTTTTTCTCAATCCGAAATAATAATTACATTGTGTAGGGTCCACCAATGATTGAGTAGTTATGCATTTAATATTCCTATTAAACCGAATATTCCCACCAATCGAATATAATATAACCACTTGCATACTTTTGCAAAATTTATAAATATTACCCACAACTATAACATTATAACAAATTATTCCATAATATTCAAAAATAATATTTATAGAAAATTCATCTTTATTTATTAAAAATTTGGGGTCTTACAACCTCCCTTCTTATGAAATTTCGCCCTCGAAATTAGGGTGCGTGACTGGTATGTCGAAGAGGTAAGGATACCTTGATTTCATTTTGATTCTAACTCCCAAGTCATTTCCTCAACATCGTGGTTTCTCCATAAAATTTTGACTTGAGGTATAACCTTGGGCGTAGAATATGTTCCTTCTTATCCAAAATTTGAACAGGGAACCTCTTCATACGTCCAAATCTTCCGCTATTTCGTCTCTGGTTCTAACTCATTAATATGGTTCGGGTCTTTCACATATTTACGTAACATGGATATGTGAAAAGCGTTATGAACACGAGACATATTTGGCGAGAAAGCGAGTCTATAGGCCACGATTCCTACTCGATCGAGGATTAAAATGGACCAGATGAATCGAGGATTAAGTTTTCCTCTCTTTTCCAAATCTTGTAACTCCTTTCCACGGAAAGCAACTTTTAACAACACACGATCTCCTATATCAAATTCCACGTCCTTTCGATGAAGATCGGCATAACTCTTTTGTCGATTTTGTGAGGTTTTTATCGTTGTCGGATCGTTTGAATCTTTTCCGTAGTCATACGCATTACCGACTCCGGTCCCCAACAACGTTGCTTCACCCACCTCATCCCAACATACCGGAGAACGACACTTTCTTCCGTCTAACGCTTGAATGGAGCCATGCCATACTTGCTTGATAAGCTGTTGTTGTAGGAAAACTCCACCAATGGTAAGAACTTGTCCCAAATCCCTTGAAATCAAGAACACGAGTCTTAATAGATCTTGAGAGTTTGAATAGTCCTCTCCATTGTCCGTCCGTCGAGGATGATATACGCCGAGCTAAATCGTAAATCTGCATGCCCATAGCTTTTTGCAAACTAACCCAAAATCGTGAAGTGAATCTTGGGTCTCGATCGAAACTATGGATACTGCGCATACCATGCAGTCTTACAATCTCGTTTATGTACATACGAGCAAGACGTTCAAGTGTATAAGTTTCTCGTATCGGTAAGAAATGAGCAGACTTGGTCAATCTATCAACAATGACCCAAATCGCATCAATGCCTTGAGAAACCTTAGGGAGACCGGTAACGAAATCCATGGTAATGTGCTCCCACTTCCATTCTGGAATTTCAAGTGGTTGCAATGAACCTTTTGGTACTTGATGCTCCGCTTTAACTCGTTGACAAGTTAGACACCTTGAGATAAACAATATTATCTCTCTCTTTCATATTGCTCCCACCAAAATGTATGGCGAATATCATGATACATTTAGTACTCCCGGATGGATTGCAAATGGTGTGTTGTGCGCCTCCATCATGATATTATACTTTAAATCGTATTCGTTAGGAACACAAAGTCCGGAGTTGACTCAAGTATTCCTTCTTCATCGATTCTTGCTTCCCAGTAGCACCCTCTTGCACTTTCTTTCTCATACGCGACGCCTTCAGTCCTCAGTAGCTTGAGCGACTTTAACTTTATCGATTAAAGTTCGGTTCTACTCAGTATATTCGCTATCATCACATGCGTCCTGAGTCTTTAACTCTATCTCCATCCTTTGCAAGTCACACAAAAATGGGCCTTTTGTGTTGACAATAACGCACTCGTGCTTGCATACGATCTTCTACTCGATGCATCGCCTACCACGTTCGCTTTTCGAGGATGGTATTGGATGGTATGATCATAATCTTTCAACAGTTCAAGCCAACGTCGTTGTCGCGTGTTGAGTTCCTTTTGAGTGAAGAAATATTTGAGGCTTTTATGATCCGTAAAGATCTCCACTTTCTCCCCATACAAGTAATGCCTCCAAATTTTAAGTGCAAAGACAAATAAATGCTAACTCCGGATCATGAGTAGGATAATTCCTCTCATATTCTTTGAGTTATCGTGAGGCATAAACTATAACTTTTCCATGTTGCATAAGAACACATCCCAACCCTTTGCTCGAGCGTCCATCAGATGACAAATCCTCCGAGCCAGATGGTATTGTCGAGCAGTCTTTGAAATAAGTCTCTTCTTGAGTTCTTGAAAACTCTTCTCACATTCTTCACTCCAACCGAACTTTGTATCTTTTTGAGTCACCGATTCGATGGAGTAGCGATTAGAAAATCCTTCCACGAATCTCCGATAATAACCAAATTTAAACCGAGAAAGCTACGTCTTGATCCATCGATTTAGGTTGTTCCCGGCTTTGAATAGCTTCTATCTTTCTTTGGGTCAATGGATATTCCATGACTTGATACCACGTGCCCAAGGAATGCTACTTCTTGACCGAACTCGCATTTCTTCAACTTGGCATAAAGCTTATATTCACGAAGCTTTTGGAGTGTCGACCTCAAGTGTTGCTTTCATGATCTTCACGGCTTTTGGAATAAATAAGGATGTCATCAATAAAGACGACCACAAAGTGATCTAAATATTCCTTGAATACTCGGTTCATCATATCCATGAAGGCGGCGGGAGCATTAGTCAATCCAAAGGACACGACTAGAATTCATAATGCCCGTCTGGGAGTTCCGAAAGCCGTCTTTGGAATGTCGTGGTTCTAATCTTCAATTGGTGATATCCGGAACGAAGATCAATCTTTGAAAAGAATTTGGCTCCTTACGCAACCGTCAAACAGTCATCAATACGTGGCAATGGATACCTATTTTGATGGTGACATGATTCAACTCCGATAATCAATACAAAGTCGCATACTTCCATCTTTCTTCTTCACGAATAGAAACAGAGGAGCACCCAAGACATCAAATATCTTGGTAATCTGCTTTATCCATGCTTCCGCCGAAGTGGTTTTGGCTCTCCTTAAACTCCGGTGGTCCCAGCTCCTTGAATTGTTTAGCGGTGACCACCTCGAGAGTTTTCCGTATTTCCACCTACGTTTTGGACGAGAGTCGCTCTCTTTTCTTTGTTGCATAAATTGCATAAAGCCTCTGAACATTTGATCATTCATCATTTGGTCGGTGTTGTTGTTTGCGTGAGGGATTGTCGCCTTCGATGCACATTATCCTCGATTATTGATATGTGGTGAATCAACGATCGCTTTGTGCTCCATTCTTATTCTCAACATTCTCGGATGTCATTTTTTCGACATCGCCACAAAACAAAAAAAATAATTGACGTGAAACAATTATCTTTATATTACGGAGACCAATAAAATAGCCTTACATAAATTTAGGTAGGTCATATACTAGCGAAGGTATTCCCGTCTCTCCCTCTAGTACTTTTCTCACATCTTAGCGTGGATCATATCCTTAGCTACGATACTGAACCGTGACACCCCCAAAATTAGGTATACATCACCCATCTTGGGTCGCCACTTACATGGTACGTAAATTTAAATACAACTTATTAACATAAGCGTAGGTATGCAATACGACATAAGCGTGAGTTTAAATACAAATATCGCTCTACTAGATATTATACAAACTCAAACAAAAAGTCCTCATTACAATTATTATCACACTATTTCACGAATAATAGTGAGGACTACTAATCTTATCTTCGGGACCATCACTGTTTCCCCACTCGTCCCGGCTATATTCTCATTTCACGAAGAAACGGTGAAAAAAAAAGTGAGCTCAACTAGCCCAAGAAGAAATATTATGACTAAGATAATGCGAGAATAAATTATCAATAGTCTTCAACAATGTTAAACCGATAAAATACAATAGACAACCTGACGGTTTAATCTGCGGTGAATATCTGATCCATTAAAAGAGTCAGTAGAAAATAAAATCTACTATCTTTTATGATTTTAAAAGGTTTTCATCAACATTATATATATTTGAGACTCAAACTTTAATAAATAATCCACATCATCGAATCACCCTTACACTACTACTGCGAGGATATTCTTAAGTATCGCGATCACAATTATTCACATACGGGCGAGAATAGTTGTGTATTCATTAATAATCATGATCATGCCAACAATCGTCCATCAATGCACTACTGACCAATTTGAGGATTTTAATCACATCATTTGTAACATTACGGTCAAGGATTACGGCAAAAAAATCCTCAATCATAATCATACCAAGTCCATCCATGCTCTACAGAGCCACGAGATGACTTTAAAAAAAATATAAACATGAGGATGATGACAATGATATAAGAATTCATAAAACAAGTTCAAGAATTATTTTATCCAGAATTATTAACGTCCAAATTGTCGGCGTGATCTTTGCTTTGTAGAGTAAAATTCAAGAATGATCGGAAGAATATTTTCATGAAAGAATCTTTGGATGAAACGCAAATATCGAGGATATTCTACTAATTTCATGGAGTATAGAAGTCAAAGTTTTAACCAACCGGGTATAATAAAGAATGGAATAACAAAAGAAATCACCATGCATGCGGTGCTTGGCCAGACGGCAGTTATTCAACAGAATAATAATAACGGAACCGTGTCGGTGAAATTCACACCGGCGGGATGTTCCAACAGAATAATAAAGATGGAACCGGATCCGGTGTAAAACACACGATAGGATATTCCAATGAGAATGATAAAGATTTTAACCAGGTCGGGTGTAAAACACACGAGACAGGATGTTCCAATGAAATAATAAAGATTTTAACCAGTCCGTGTAAAAACACATGATGTGATGTTCCAACAGAATAATAGAAGAATGTCACCAAGTATAGGAATAACCATGTATACAAGGTTATTCCAATGTAATAAATAAGAATGGAATAACATAAGGATTTCACCAAGTATAGGATATCTGCCGCATATACAAGGTTATGTATAGGGTATATCACTTTTACTGAGTTATTCCAATGAATAATAGTGAATGGAATAACGAAGTTCTTTTCAAGAAGAAAGAATAACACCCCTTACCGTAAAAGAACCTGAATATAGAAGTAGTGAAGTAGCGAGAATACTTTCTTCTTTCTTTCTATAACTTTCTCTCTATATAACCTTCTATAATTTCTCTCTAGAGTTTTTGATGAATTCGTAAGAAAATAATGAAGGAATGAGCTTATTTATAGGAAAATGGAATGCATAGTAACTAATCCATGAACTAGTCAGATTGATTTACTTTAATCCAAACGGTCCATATTTAAAGAAAAATCTTTTAAATAAAATATAATATATTCTATTTATATAAAAACATTTCTTATCTGAAACACTATGCAATACTATGCAAAACAAAATATAATATATTCTATTTATAGAATAACTTTAATAAAGTATTCTATTTTATATAAAAAGATGTTTGAATAAAAAAAAACGTCATTATCGCTTTATAATAATTCATATTATTAATCGACAATAATGGAATCAAACCGAGTGACTTCTCACATAAGCATCAATAATCAATACCGCAGTATGCTTCTTATCTGACCACACGTATTCTTGTACTTTTACTACCAAGTAGTTCAACAATAACCACTTTAAAACTTCCGCCAAGTTATTTCAATAAAATATTTTTGTCTTTTCTCGATCCGAATGATAATTACATTGTGGGGTCCACCAATGATTGAGTAGTTGTCTGAATATTCCTGCTAAACCGAATATTCCCACCAATCGAATATAATATAACCACTTGCATACTTTGCAAAATTTATAAATATTACCTAACTATAACATTATATCAAATTATTCCATAATATTCAAAATAATATTTATAGAAAATTCATCTTTATTTATTAAAAATTTGGGTCTTACAACTCTCCCTTCTTATGAAATTTAGCCCTCGAAATTAGGGTGCGTACTGGTATGTCAAGAGGTAAGGATACCTTGATTTCATTTGATTCTAACTCCCAAGTCATTTCCTCAACATCGTGGTTTCTCCATAAAATTTTGACTTGAGGTATAACCTTGGAGCGTAGAATATGTTCCTTCTTATCCAAAATTTGAACAGGAACCTCTCTTCATACGTCAAATCTTCCGCTTATTTCGTCAGGCTTCTAACTCATTAATATGGTTCGGGTCTTTCACATATTTACGTAACATGGATATGTGAAAAAACGTTATGAACACGAGACATATTTGGCGGTAAAGTTTAGTCTCTATAGGCCACGCCCTACTCGATCGAGGATTAAAATGGACCGATGAATCGAGGATTAAGTTTTCTCTCTTTCCAAATCTTGTAACTCCTTTCCACGGAGCAACTTTTAACAACACATGATCTCCTATATCAAATTCCACGTCCTTTCGATGAAGATCAAAGATAACTCTTTTTCGATTTTGTGAGGTTTTTATACGTTGTCGGATCGTTTGAATCTTTTCCGTAGTCATACGTATCAACTCCGGTCCCAAACAACGTTGCTTCACCCACCTCATCCCAACATACCGGAGAACGACACTTTCTTCCGTATAACGCTTGAATGGAGCCATGCCAATACTTGCGATAAGCTGTTGTTGTTGGGAAAACTCCACCAATGGTAAGAACTTGTCCCTCTCCCTTGAAATCAAGAACACAGTCTTAATAGATCTTGAAGAGTTTGAATAGTCCTCTCCATTGTCCGTCCGTCTGAGGATGATATCCGAAACTAAATCGTAAAGTCTGTGCCCATAGCTTTTTGCAAACTAACCCAAAATCGTGAAGTGAATCTTGGGTCTCGATCGAAAACTATGGATACTTAGGCATACCATGCGATCTTACAATCTCGTTTATGTACATCTGAGCAAGACGTTCAAGTGTATAAGTTTCTCGTGTCGGTAAGAAATGAGCGCGACTTGGTCAATCTATCAACAATGACCCAAATCGCATCAATGCCTTGAGAAACCTTAGGAAGACCGTGAATGAAATCCATGGTAATGTGCTCCCACTTCCATTCTGGAATTTCAAGTGGTTCTGAATGAACCTTTTGGTACTTGATGCTCCGCTTTAACTTCGTTGACAAGTTAGACACCTTGAGATAAATAGCTATCTCTCTCTTCATATTGCTCCCACCAAAATGTATGTACGAATATCACGATACATTTTAGTACTCCCGGGATGGATTGCAAATGGTGTGTTGTGCGCCTCCATCATGATATTATACTTTAAATCGTCGTTAGGAACACAAAAGTCCGGAGTTGACTCAAAGTATTCCTTCTTCATCGATTCTTGCTTCCAAGATAAGACCCTCTTGACTTTCTTTCTTTCATACGCGTCGACAGGTGCAGGCTTGGCGACTTTAACTTTATCGATTAAAGTCGGTTCTACTCTCGTATATTCGCTTATCATCACATGCGTCCACAGAGTCTTTAACTCTATCTCCATCCTTTGCAAGTCACACAAAATGGGCCTTTGTGTTGACAATAACGCACTCGTGCTTTTCGCATACGATCTTCTACTCGATCGATCACCTACCACGTTCGCTTTTCCGGGATGGTATTGGATGGTATGATCATAATCTTTCAATGATTCAAGCCAACGTCGTTGTCGCATGTTGAGTTCCTTTTGAGTGAAGAAATATTTGAGGCTTTTATGATCCGTAAAGATCTCCACTTTCTCCCCATACAAGTAATGCCTCCAAATTTTAAGTGCAAAGACAACAGCTGCTAACTCCAGATCATGAGTAGGATAATTCCTCTCATATTCTTTGAGTTGTCGTGAGGCATAGGCTATAACTTTTCCATGTTGCATAAGAACACATCCCAACCCTTTGCTCGAAGCGTCACTGTAGATGACAAATCCCTCCGAGCCAGATGGTATTGTCAGAACAGGTGCTGAAATAAGTCTCTTCTTGAGTTCTTGAAAACTCTTCTCACATTCTTCACTCCAACCGAACTTTGTATCTTTTTGAGTCACCGATTCATCGGAGTAGCGATTCGAGAAAATCCTTCCACGAATCTCCGATAATAACCACTAAACCGAGAAAGCTACGTCTTGATCCATCGATTTAGGTTGTTCCCACTTTGAATAGCTTATCTTTTCTTTGGTCAATGATATTCCATGACTTGATACCACGTGCCCAAGGAATGCTACTTCTTCGCCGAACTCGCATTTCTTCAACTTGGCATAAAGCTTATATTCACGAAGCTTTTGGAGTGTCGACCTCAAGTGTTGCTCATGATCTTCACGGCTTTTGGAATAAATAAGGATGTCATCAATAAAGACGACCACAAAGTGATCTAAATATTCCTTGAATACTCGGTTCATCATATCCATGAAGGCGGCGGAGCATTAGTCAATCCAAAGGACATGACTAGGAATTCATAATGCCCGCATTCGGAGTTCTGGCCGTCTTTGGAATGTCACGGATTCTAATCTTCAATTGGTGATATCCTAACGAAGATCAATCTTTGAAAAGAATTTGGCTCCTTGCAACCGGTCAAACAGTCATCAATACGTGGCAATGGATACCTATTTTTGATGGTGACATGATTCAACTCCAGATAATCAATACAAAGTCGCGTACTTCCATCTTTCTTCTTCACGATAGAGCAGGAGCACCCAAGACATCAAATATCTTGGTAATCTGCTTTATCCATGCTTCCGCCAGAAGTGGTTTTGGCTCTCCTTAAACTCCGGTGGTCCCAAATCCTTGAATTGTTTAGCGGTGACCGCAGAGAGTTTTCCGTATTTCCACCCCACGTTTTTGGGCGAGTCGCTCTACTTTCTTTGTTGCATAAATTGCATAAAGCCTCTGAACATTTGATCATTCATCATTTGGTCAAGGTTGTTGTTGTTCATGAGGATTATCGCCTTCTGATGCACATTATCCTCGATTATTGATATGTGGTGAATCAACGATCGCTTTGTATTCCATTCTTATTCTCAACATTCTCGGATGTCATTTTCGAATCTCGCCACAAAACAAAAAAAATAATTGACATGAAACAATTATCTTTATATTCTCGACCACCAATAAAATAAAGACATAAATTTAGGTAGGTCATACTAATGAAAGGTATTCCCCGTCTTTCCCTCCTAGTACTTTTCTCACATCTTAGCCAGGATCATATCCACTACGATACCAACCGTGACGCCCCCAAAATTAGGTATACATCACCCATCTTGGGTCGCCACTTACATGGTACGAAATTTAAATACAACTTATTAACATAACTGCGTGCGCATACAATACGACATAAATCGTGAGTTTAAATACAAATATCGTCTACTAGATATTATACAAACTCAAACAAAAAGTCCTCATTACAATTATTATCACACTATTTCACGTAATAATAGTGAGGACTACTAATCTATCTTCGGGACCATCACTCGCTTCCCAGACTCGTCCCGGCTATATTCTCATTTCACGAAGAGAACAAAGAAAAGAAAGGGTGAGCTCAACTAGCCCAAGAAGAAATATTATGACTAAGATAATGCGTAATAAATTATCAATAGTCTTCAACAATGTTAAACCGATAAAATACAATAGATGACCGGTTTAATCTGCGGTGGAATATCTGATCCATTAAAAGAGTCAAGTAGAAAATAAAATCTACTATCTTTTATGATTTTAAAAGGTTTTCATCATCAACTTGTTATAGGCGAGACTCGAAACTTTAATAAATAATCCACATCATCGAATCACCCCGCAGACTACTGACCAGGATATTCTTAAGTATCACGATCACAATTATTCACCGCACTACGGGCGAAGAATAGTTGTGTATTCATTAATGGTCATGATCATGCCAACAATCGTCCATCAATGCACTACTACCAATTGAGGATTTTTAATCACATCATTTGTAACATTACGGTCGTGATTACGTAAAAAATCCTCGGTCATAATCATACCAAGTCCATCCATGCTCTACAGAATACAGATGACTTTAAAAAAAATATAAACACGAGGATGATGACAATGATATAAGAATTCAATAAAACAAGTTCAAGAATTATTTTATCCAGAATTATTAACGTCCAAATTGTCAACATGATCTTGCTTTGTAGAGTAAAATTCAAGAATGATCGGAAGAATATTTTCATGAAAAGATATCTTTGGATGAAACGCAAATATCAAGGATATTCTACTAATTTCATGGAGTATAAAGTCAAAGTTTTAACCAACCGGGTATAATAAAGAATGGAATAACAAAAGAAATCACCATGCATGCGGTATTGCAGCATGACAAAGTTATTCCAATGAATAATAATAACGGAACCGTGTCGGTGAAATTCACACCGACGGGATGTTCCAACAGAATAATAAAGATGGAACCCGTCATCCGTAAAACACACGATAGGATATTCCAACGTAATGATAAAGACGGAACCAGTCCGGTGTAAAACACATGCATGGATGTTCCAATGAATAATAAAGAGCGGAACCAGTCCTGTAAAAACACATGCATGTGATGTTCCAAATGAATAATAGAAGAATGTCACCAAGTATAGGGTAAACCACGATATCAAAGTTATTCCAATGTAATAAATAAGAATGGAATAACATAAGGATTTCACCAAGTATAGGATATCGCCGCATATACGGGTTATGTATAGGGTATATCACTTTTTACTGAGTTATTCCAATGAATAATAGTGAATGGAATAATGTAAGTTCTTTTTTTCAAGAAGAAAGAATAACACCCACCGTAAAAAAAATCTGAATATAGAAGTAGTGAAGTAGCGAGAATACTCTTCTTCTTTCTATAACTTTCTCTATACTTAAACTCTCTCATAATTTCTCTCTCTAGTTTTGATGAATTAAAAGAAAATAATGAAGGAATGAGCTTCTATTTATAGGAAAATGGAATGCATAAGAACTAATCCATGAGCAGTCTAGATTGATTTACTTTAATCCGAAATGATCCATATTTAAAGAAAAAAATTTTAAATAAAATATAATATATTCTATTTATATAAAAACATTTTACTATGCAAACACTATGCAATACTATGCAAAAACAAATATAATATATTCTATTTATAGAATAACTTTAATAAAGTATTCTATTTTATATAAAAGATGTTTGAATAAAACAAAAAACGTCATTATCGCTATAATAATTCATATTATTAATCGATGATAATGGAATCAAACCGAGTGACTTCTCACATAAGCATCAATAATCAATACTGGTGTCTTCTTATGCAACCACACGACATCGCATTTCTTTTTACTACTGAAGTAGTTCAACAAGAACCACTTGGTAAAACTTCCGTAGTTATTTCAATAAAATATTTTTGTCTTTTCTCAATCCGACAATAATTACATTGTGGGGTCCACCAATGATTGAGCCATTGTCTTAATATTCCCTCGCTAAACCGAATATTCCCCGGCCAATCGAATATAATATAACCACTTGCATACTTTGCAAAATTTATAAATATTACCCACAACTATAACATTATATCAAATTATTCCATAATATTCAAAAATAATATTTATAGAAAATTCATCTTTATTTATTAAAAGTTTGGGGTCTTACAACCTCCCTTCTTATGAAATTTAAGCCCTCGAAATTAGGTGCGATACACAGGTATGTCAAGAGGTAAGGATACCTTGATTTCATTTCAGATTCTAACTCCCAAGTCATTTCCTCAACATCGTGGTTTCTCCATAAAATTTTGACTTGAGGTATAACCTTGGAGCGTAGAATATGTTCCTTCTTATCCAAAATTTGAACAGGAACCTCTTCATACGTCAAATCTTCCGCTATTTCGTCCGGTTCTAACTCATTAATATGGTTCGGGTCTTTCACATATTTACGTAACATGGATATGTGAAAAACGTTATGAACACGAGACATATTTGGCAGAAAGCGAGTCTATAGGCCAGATTCCTACTCGATCGAGGATTAAAAATGGACCGATGAATCGAGGATTAAGTTTTCCTCTCTTTCCAAATCTTGTAACTCCTTTCCACGGAGCAACTTTTAACAACACACGATCTCCTATATCAAATTCCACGTCCTTTCGATGAAGATCGATCAAGATAACTCTTTTATCGATTTTGTGAGGTTTTTATACGTTGTCGGATCGTTTGAATCTTTTAAAGTAGTCATACGTATACTAACTCCGGTCCCAACAACGTTGTTTCACCCACCTCATCCCAATCTACCGAGAACGACACTTTCTTCCGTCTAACGCTTGAATGGAGCCATGCCAATACTTGCGATAACTGTTGTTGTGAGGAAAACTCCACCAATGGTAAGAACTTGTCCCAACTCCTTGAAATCAAGAACACACGAGTCTTAATAGATCTTGAAGAGTTTGAATAGTCCTCTCCATTGTCCGTCCGTCTCGAGGATGATATCTGCCGAGCTAAATCGTAAGTCTGTGCCCATAGCTTTTTGCAAACTAACCCAAAATCGTGAAGTGAATCTTGGGTCTCGATCGAAAACTATGGATACTGCAGCATACCATGCAGCGATCTTACAATCTCGTTTATGTACATCTGAGCAAGACGTTCAAGTGTATAAGTTTCTCGTGTCGGTAAAAATGAGCGGACTTGGTCAATCTATCAACAATGACCCAAATCGCATCAATGCCTTGAAACCTTAGGAAGGCCGTGAATTGAAATCCATGGTAATGTGCTCCCACTTCCATTCGGAATTTCAAGTGGTTGCAATGAACCTTTTGGTACTTGATGCTCCGCTTTAACTCGTTGACAAGTTAGACACCTTGAGATAAACGGTATTTATCTCTCTCTTCATATTGCTCCACCAAAATGTATGGCCGAATATCATGATACATTTTAGTACTCCCGGGATGGATTGCAAATGGTGTGTTGTGCGCCTCCATCATGATATTATACTTTAAATCGTGGTCGTTAGGAACACAAAGTCCGGAGTTTGACTCAAGTATTCCTTCTTCATCGATTCTTGCTTCCCGTAGCACCTCTTGCACTTTCTTTCTCATACGCGACGCCTTCGTGTCCGTAAGCTTGAAGCGGCTTTAACTTTATCGATTAAAGTCGGTTCTACTCAGATATTCGCTATCATCACACGCGTCCCTCGAGTCTTTAACTCTATCTCCATCCTTTGCAAGTCACACAAAATGGGCCTTTGTTGTTGACAATAACGCACTCGTGCTTGCATACGATCTTCTACTCGATGCATCGCCTACCACGTTAAACTTTTCCGGGATGGTATTGGATGGTATGATCATAATCTTTCAATGATTCAAAACCAACGTCGTTGTCGCATGTTGAGTTCCTTTTGAGTGAAGAAATATTTGAGGCTTTTATGATCCGTAAAGATCTCCACTTTCTCCCCATACAAGTAATGCCTCCAAATTTTAAGTGCAAAGACAATAAATTTGCTAACTCCGGATCATGAGTAGGATAATTCCTCTCATATTCTTTGAGTTGTCGTGAGGCATAGGCTATAACTTTTCCATGTTGCATAAGAACACATCCCAACCCTTTGCTCGAAGCGTCACTGTAGATGACAAATCCCTCCGAGCCAGATGGTATTGTCAGAACAGGTGCTGAAATAAGTCTCTTCTTGAGTTCTTGAAAACTCTTCTCACATTCTTCACTCCAACCGAACTTTGTATCTTTTTGAGTCAGCTGATTCAATGGAGTAGCGATTCGAGAAAATCCTTCCACGAATCTCCGATAATAACCAAATTAAACCGAGAAAGCTACGATTTTGATCATCGATTTAGGTTGTTCCCGACTTTGAATAGCTTCTATCTTTCTTTGGGTCAACAGATATTCCATGACTTGATACCACGTGCCCAAGGAATGCTACTTCTTCGAGCGAACTCGCATTTCTTCAACTTGGCATAAAGCTTATATTCACGAAGCTTTTGGAGTGTCGACCTCAAGTGTTGCTTTCATGATCTTCACGGCTTTTGGAATAAATAAGGATGTCATCAATAAAGACGACCACAAAGTGATCTAAATATTCCTTGAATACTCGGTTCATCATATCCATGAAGGCGGCGGGGAGCATTAGTCAATCCAAAGGACACGACTAGGAATTCATAATGCCCGTCTCGAGTTCCGGCCGTCTTTGGAATGTCGGTGATTCTAATCTTCAATTGGTGATATCCTAACGAAGATCAATCTTTGAAAAGAATTTGGCTCCTTACTGTTGGGTCAAACAGGTCATCAATACGTGGCAATGGATACCTATTTTTGATGGTGACATGATTCAACTCCCGATAATCAATACAAAGTCGCGTACTTCCATCTTTCTTCTTCACGAATAGAACGAGAGCACCCCAAGACATCAAATATCTTGGTAATCTGCTTTATCCATGCTTCCGCCGTAAGTGGTTTTGCTCTCCCTTAAACTCCGGTGGTCCCAAATCCTTGAATTGTTTAGCGGTGACCGCCGAGAGTTTTCCGTATTTCCACCTACGTTTTGGACGAGTCGCTCTCGCTTCATTGTTGCATAAATTCGATAAAAACCTCTGAACATTTGATCATTCATCATTTGGTCAAGTGTTGTTGTTTTACATGAGGATTGTCGCCTTCTGATGCACATTATCCTCGATTATTGATATGTGGTGAATCAACGATCGCTCAGTGGCTCCATTCTTATTCTCAACATTCTCGGATGTCATTTTCGAATCATCGCCACAAAACAAAAAAATAATTGACATGAAACAATTATCTTTATATTCGACCAATTAATAAAATAAAGACATAAATTTAGGTAGGTCATACTAAATGAAGGTATTCCCCCGTCTCTCCCCTCCTAGTACTTTTCTCACATCTTAGCCGTGGATCATATCCCTTAGCTCGATACTGTTGTGGCGCCCCAAAATTAGGTATACATCACCCATCTTGGGTCGCCACTTACGTGGTACGTAAATTTAAATACAACTTATTAACATAAGCTGTAGGTATGCAATACGACATAAAACGTGAGTTTAAATACAAATATCGTCTCTACTAGATATTATACAAAACTCAAACAAAAAGTCCTCATTACAATTATTATCACACTATTTCACGCTAATAGTGAGGACTACTAATGCTTATCTTCGTGACCATCACTGCTTCCCCAGGCTAAATCCCCAAATATATTCTCATTTCACAGAAGAAAACGGTGAAAGAAAGGGTGAGCTCAACTAGCCCAATAAGAAATATTATGACTAAGATAATGCGTAATAAATTATCAATAGTCTTCAACAATGTTAAACCGATAAAATACAATAGACAACCAGGTTTAATCTGCGGTGAATATCTGATCCATTAAAAGAGTCAAGTAGAAAATAAAATCTACTATCTTTTATGATTTTAAAAGGTTTTTCATCATTTGTTATAAATGAGACTCGACTTTAATAAATAATCCACATCATCGAATCACCCCCGCACTACTTCCAAGGATATTCTTAAGTATCACGATCATAATTATTCCTCGCTTCTACGGGCGAGAATAGTTGTGTATTCATTAATGGTCATGATCATGCCAACAATCATCCATCAATGCACTACTACTGACATCGAGGATTTTAATCACATCATTTGTAACATTACGGTCATGATTACGCAGAAAAATCCTCGGTCATAATCATACCAAGTCCATCCATGCTCTACAGTGCCACGATGACTTTTAAAAAAATATAAACATGAGGATGATGACAATGATATAAGAATTCAATAAAACAAGTTCAAGAATTATTTTATCCAGAATTATTAACGTCCAAATTGTCAACATGATCTTTGCTTTGTAGAGTAAAATTCAAGAATGATCGGAAGAATATTTTCATGAAAAGATCTTTGGATGAAACGCAAATATCGAGGATATTCTACTAATTTCATGGAGTATAAAGTCAAAGTTTTAACTAACCGGGTATAATAAAGAATGGAATAACAAAAGAAATCACCACGCATGCGGTGCCCGCGGCAGACAAAAGTTATTCCAATGAATAATAATAACGGAACCAAAGTCGGTGAAATTCACAAGATGGATGTTCCAATGTAATAATAAAGATGGAACCGCATCCTGTAAAAACACGATAGGATATTCCAATGAGAATGATAAAGATTTTAACCAGTCCTGTAAAACACATGCATGCAGGATGTTCCAACGAATAATAATAAAGATTTTAACCAGTCCCAGGTGTAAAACACATGCATGGATGTTCCAATGAATAATAGAAAGAATGTCACCAAGTATAGGGTAAACCATGTATACAAGTTATTCAACAATGAATAAATAAGAATGGAATAACATAAGGATTTCACCAAGTATAGGATATCGCCGCGTATACGAGGTTATGTATAGGGTATATCACTTTTACAAAAGTTATTCCAATGTAATAATAGTGAATGGAATAACGAAGTTCTTTTCAAGAAGAAAGAATAACACCCTTACTAGTAAAAAGAACCTGAATATAGAAGTAGTGAAGTAGCGAATACTCTTCTTCTTTCTATAAACTTTCTCTATATAAACTTCTATAATAATTTCTCTCTAGAGTTTCAATGAATTAAATAAGAAAATAATGAAGGAATGAGCTTCTATTTATAGGAAAATGGAATGCATAAGAATTAATCCATGAACTAGTCTAGATTGATTTACTTTTAATCCGACTATTCATATTTAAAGAAAAATCTTTTAAATAAAATATAATATATTCTATTTATATAAAAACATTTTACTATGCAAACACTATGCAATACTACGCTCTGCAAAACAAAATATAATATATTCTATTTATAGAATAACTTTAATAAAAGTATTCTATTTTATATAAAAAGATGTTTCAATAAAATAAAACGTCATTATCGCTTATAATAATTCATATTATTAATCGACAATAATGGAATCAAACCGAGTGACTTTCTCATAAAGATCAATAATCAATCTGGTGTCTTCTTATGCAACCACACGACATTCTTTTGTACTTTTACTACCGAGTAGTTCAACAAAGAACCACTATGTAAAACTTCCGCCAGTTATTTCAATAAAATATTTTTGTCTTTTCAATCCGATAAATAATAATTACATTGTGGGGTCCACCAATGATTGAGTAGTTATGCGAATATTCCCTAACTAACCTAATATTCCCTGATTAATCGAATATAATATAACCACTTGCATACTTTTGCAAAATTTATAAATATTACCTGAACTATAACATTATAACAAATTATTCCATAATATTCAAAAATAATATTTATAGAAAATTCATCTTTATTTATTAAAAGTGAATCTTCTTACATAAAGTTGGTTAAACTATCGCTATGTTAGTCATGATACTCAATTTTAATACAAGTGGTTTGAGAATGTTAAGTAGTCATTAATTATTTAATTTTTAATATTACTTCAAGTATTAAATATAATTTTTAGTTCTCTTATTATTTTTTGCTAATAAATAACACCCTCTTTTTATAATATAAAAATAATATAGATAATTAATATTATATTTAAAGTTATACAATTATTTTTTTAATACTGTTCACAATTCTAAAACGATTTATATCAAGTATCGGATAAAGTATGAATTACGACAAAGTTTTATGCACGGACTCGTTCAATCTCTAATACTATTTACTTTTTACTGGAATTGCTAAAGTTTTATCTTTAAATAAATTACATTTATGTACTGGTGACAAAATTTCTTCCTTGCATACAATTATCTTGTCAACTCATATTATTCCTAACATTAGAGATTAATTTTTTTTTTATCGTATTATAAAGAGAGTAATAATACTAAAGTCTACAACTACAGCAGTTTGAGAATATATATTTATATATTTACTTCATAAATCACACTGAACAGATATGCTCGGAATTTATATTATAGAGAGTAATTAAGACAGATTAAAAGTGTCAGAGGAAGCTTCCATGCATTTAATTACATCCGTTTTAAATACTTTTAATTGTTTTTTTTTTTTTAAATAGTTCGGCATCTCATATCTACTTCCAAAATTAATAATAATAATTTAATACTACATATAGTTGAGGGAGTAATAAATACTAGTATTATGTACGGACCAAAGGTGATAATTTAGTATACTAAATTATTCTTTATTTACCATGGTCATCATTATATAGTTTTTTTTTTTAAAAAAAAGTGACTAGTAATCATATATCTAAAGTCTAAACTGGTGACCATCATTTTTTAAAATGTTAAAAACTTTGGGACCTGAGAAATTTTGTAAAACAAAGTAACTAGGGGCCGCCCAGTCCATTAAGAACTGAGCAGGGGCTACAATGATGGACATCGGGCATGCCTATGTTGATCAATTAAGTCCAGCCGTTCAACGGCAGACATGTAAACAAGTTGAACCGAAATAAATAAAAAATTATTCGGATTGACTCAAAAAAAAATTATTTACTCGAATTTGATTCAAATTTTATTTAAATTTTTTTATTCAAATTCGATCCAACTCGGATAAAATTATATTCAAACTACTGACAAACTTTAAGTCTCCACGTAATAAATAATTTTATAATAATACATAATTACATATAAATATAATTACCAATTGAACATATTATTTTACTTAGAAATCAAAAAATATATTTATGAATAAATATATTAATTAATTATGTATGTATGTATGTATGTATGTGTATTAATTTTTAATATGTTAAGAATTTTATTTATTTATATCTTAAATTTTATCTCAAATATGTCTTATCATTACGATGATTATGAACATTTATTTATTGTGATTAAAATAATATTCGAAATCTCAAATTTAAGCCGAAAACATATAGACTAAATAACACTTTTTTTTTTTTCTCACTCCCATAGCTAAAACTCCAAAGTGCCAATCTTCTTTTATTCTCCTATTTTTCATTCTTAAAAAAATCCAAAACATTCTATCTTTTTTCATCAACTATAAAACGACTAATACTATGTGCATTAATTGTACATAAAAAACTACTATACCAATAGTATGACCTATATATTGCTTAATAATGAAAATAGAATAATACTAAGGATACCAACTATACATATAAAGTTATATATAGAGTATATTTTAAAAATAAAAAATAAAGGAACGTTTTACGTATTTTTATTGATAAGTAATATATAAATTTTATTCTTAGTATATATTTTTATACATAATTGATGCATATAATATTATTCATAAAAATATATAAAACATTAAATTATAATTCTCACTATCTCATAATAGAATTTATGTCTCCAGCTTTATTCTTATAATAAAACTCCCCAACATTTTTACAAAGTTTACAGAGAACCGTTGGGATTAAAACTACAATAAGTCTAGGGGGATCGGCGAGTTTCGGTCACAGTGACCGGCCAGATTTTTTTATTTTTTTAATTTTGATTATTAAATAATTAATATAATTTATTAAAATTAATTTTTTTTACAAAATATGGTGATTTAGATTTTATTTGGATACATATAAAAAATAAAATCGTATAATTTGTACAATTTTATTTTTTATATATATCTAAATGACACTTAAATCACTGCATTTTATAAAAATTTTAATTTCAATAAATCACAATAATTATTTGGTAGTCAAAAGTCAAAAAAATTTGGACCGCCACTATCCCGGTCGGAATCCCCCGGTTCCCCCGGAAGGATTCTTAAAACTAAGCATTGGCGGTGGGGTCCGCAAATAGATGTAAATGTGGATTGATGTTGCCCTAATTAGAATCAAACTCTTCCCTCCCATCCCCCACCCTACCCTACCCTATTTCTCTCTTCTCCCGCGTCGCTCTCTCTGAAGAAACACAGTTTAGAGTAGAGAGAGATGAGGAGTTCCTCAGTTAATGGCGTCTCCGGAAACCGTACGGCATGCAGCAATGGTTGCGGCACCTCCGCTGACAAGGGTGTCGATTTCGCCAACTATTTCTGCACCTACGCCTTTCTTTATCACCAGAAGGAGATGCTCTCTGATCGAGTTCGCATGGACGCTTACTTCAACTCCATTTTCAAGAACAAAAGCCACTTCCTTGGAAAGGTATATAACATACACCCTCTCTCAAATATATATATATATATATATATATATATATATATATATATATATATATATACACACACACACGTATCCCAACTTTGGACGGTTCATATGATTTATTCAGTTATATTTTGTTAGATAGATATTCTACCTACTGGTGCAGTATTTTGTCTAGTAAAGTTCTCGGTTTGATTGGTGATAACTGAGGAAGGGGAAAATAATAAAACTGTGATTTATTGTCAAGTGGAGTAATATTTTGTTTATTGGTTTGTAAAATTGTAAATGTTCCCTCAGTTTTGTTAGTTTTCATAAGTTTGGTTCCGTATTTTGTTTTCACCATTTGGAATGGTAGCCAACTTTGTCTAGGTTAGTAATTTTTTCAGTTGTTTGTGATGCAGCTTGTTTCAACTTCTAAAAAGGTCAAATGAAATGATTGAAAATAATGTTTTCAAGGGATAAGAAATTATAGCGTTGTCATTCAACCTAAGTTTTATATGCAGCCAAAATAAACTTTAATACCCACCCTCTCACACACAATGTTCTAAAACGCGTTAGGCGGGCGGCCAGGGCTACTAAGCACGCAGGGGCTGCTTAAAATGCGCAGGCGGGGCTGCAAATTTGGATATTTTATTTTAAAGCCAATTTTAATATTTTAACTTACATTTACCCAAATAAAATAATAATATATAGCGAAAACAATCTATAATAAAGATAATAAAGACGTTTCTTTAAAGCTTCAAACATATCCATATTGCTACTTAATGTCAAAGTTCAAAAACAAACGTCTGAATTGTTCAAATTTCAAACATATTTTTAACGTATTAGTTTTATTTATAAATTTATAAACAAGATTGCTATTAAATAATAAAATTTAAAATTTCAAGAATTTAATTCCATATTAAAACTTAAGAAACTAAACATAAATTTAAGAATTATATTGAATTAAATTAAATATTACAAATGTATCATCATTTATATAATTTGAAGTTGGTTCAAGTTCAAAAAATTATAATTATAATAAAATTATTTTTTTGACTTGATATTGTTCACTTGTTATGATTTGATATCTTACAACCTGTTTTATGAATATGGTAAATCATTAAAATATATATATATCAAGATCTGGTTTGGGTAATTATTAAAAAAAAAAAAAAATCTCTCGCGTAGATCCCGCCTGCACCCCCACCTAATTTTTGAGGAGGATTTTTTGCCGCACTTGGATTAGGTGAGGCGCTGAGGCGTGTCGTCTGGCCAGGCGCCAAAGGGGCCTAAGCGTTTGGCGAGGCCTAAGCGACCTAAAGAGGATTTTAGAACGATCTTCACACATTTTTTGATTGTTTCCCAAAGCGACGATCCAATATTCCAAATCACAAAATTTTATGACCCTTCCCACATTTATTGTTGTCAACTTCTTAGAAACATAGGCATAGACCTAGAAATATAAATATTAAATTCTTAAGAATTTGAGAAATTAGTATAAAAAGTAGAAACTTAGGAATTCTTTATTTGGACTGACTAGGGATGCACAAAAGGCCCCGAGGCCTACGGCCTGGCCTTGGCCTGGGCCCGATTTGGTCTGGTCAAAGCCTGGCCCAGTTAGGTCTGGCCTGGAAGGCTTGAAAAGGCCACTTTTTTAAGACAAAAATCTGGCCTGGTCTGGCCTGCAAAAAGGCCTGGCATGGCCTGAGACCTTACATGATTTTTTATCCAATTATTTGTAATTTTTGAATTTTAAATTTATAATTATTCATCAATAAAGTATAAATTTTTACTTATTCATTATTGTAATTTATAAATTATAATACATTAGTTTTAATTAATACATCAATAAAATTTAAAATTTTAATTATTCATTCTTGATTTCTTGTTGATACATTTAATTAATATACATCTTCAATGAATATAACTAGTTAGTATATTTAATATTAATAATAAGTTAGTTACTTAGTGATTAAATATTAATAATAAGTTAATTTATTGTAAATACTAAATTACTAATATTTAACAATAAAATTGTATTAATATTCTTTGTTACTTTAATGTTAAATATTAACATTAATTAATACATCAATAAACTAATTTTTAATATTAAATATTCATAATAAGGTAGTTTCTTGTAAATACTCAAGTTCTTCATTAATTTGGATATGCTAAATTTTTTGGGGGGATTTATGATTTTGGTTATTTTTTAGGTATTCTGTTGTACCAATTTAAATAAAAATTCCATAAAGTAATTAGAAAACTAACTGGAATTAATACTTGAGATATAACTATGTAAGAGTTTAATGATCATAAATGAAAAGATATATGCGTGTTTAAACTTTATAAAATATATGTCCAATCGATCCTAAGACGTCTTATAAGAAAATAAAATCAAAATAAAATCGAAACTAACTTTATATTCAAAAATAAAAGTGCAATCTACAATATTTAAGTAATCTACAATATTTTCTATGAAGTGCATAGTAGACAATTAGACATATATTTAAGAAATCAATTTGTTTTATATTCCAGTTACAACTAAATTACATTTTTTTATAATTTAAGATGAATATATTTATTTTTGTTCTAATAATTCAACTTATATTGGTGTGTAGTAGAATGTTAAAATAAAATAAATCTCAAAAATCTTGCATCATTTTTACAAAATTTATTAATTTATATTTTAATATTTAATATGTAACATTAAAAAAAAGGGACCAGACCAACTAAGGCCTTGGGTCTAGGCCCGGGCCGGGCCTGACCTGGTCTGCAGGCCTAGCCATGCCACAACTTAGCGACCAAGGCCTGGCCTGGAGGTCAAAAGTCAACGGCCTAACCTGGCCTGGTCAAACCCCAAGGCCTGGCAGGCCCAGTTCAGGCCAAACCAGGCCGGCCTGTTGTGCATGCCTAGGACTGACCCAAGAAAACCAAATTGTGGAGTATTAAATTGGATTTTGTGGAAGTTGTGTTTGGGAAGTGGGACTAAATTTTTGGATCTTCGGAAAAAGGTTGTGTTAGATGTAGGAACAGGGAGTGGCATTTTAGCAATATGGTCAGCACAAGCAGGTGCAAAGAAGGTATATGCAGTAGAAGCTACCAAGATGGCTGAACATGCCCGCGAACTTGTCAAAGCAAATAAGCTTCAGGATGTGGTTGAAGTGATTGAGGGATCAGTGGAAGATGTCATACTACCAGGGAAAGGTTATTATTTTTAACTTGTAGGTGCCATTAAGCTTTTCCATAGCATTGTGTCATATTTTGTTATATGTGGAGTTATTTTGGATCTTGTGATAGTTGGTTTTTTGAATCTAACAGAATAAATTGATTGATATTTGATGGGCAGTTGATGTAATAATCTCTGAGTGGATGGGATATTTTCTTCTGCGTGAATCTATGTTTGATTCAGTGATTTGTGCGCGTGACCGCTGGCTTAAACCAACTGGGGTCATGTAAGTACTTCTTTAGTTTGATACAATCATACAATACTGCTTTCACATGTGTGCTGTATGAGTATGACGTCTGAGGTCCTTATTGTAATTTGTAATTTGTGTCCTTTTATCTTCTGCACTATTTAACTATCATCTCTTCTGATCCTTGTAATATTGCAGATAGAAAAGGCTACTTTGATCACGGTAACAATGGAATCCAATCATGAATCCATAACAAGGGGGGAGGGGGGGTGACGGCTTCGTGAATTATAGCTATTATTATTGCTTAAGTAGTTAGAAGGTGAAAGGCAATAACTTGAAAAAATTGATAAATTAAATTATTATTAAATCATAATTATTTTGAATTATGAAGCTTTGATGTAAGATATGTTTGTTAATTTACTTTACAGGCTTTGGAAGAAGTAGGAATGCATAAATACTATGAAAGTGTGCTCTCTTCTTAGTTTCATGGAGAATTTAGAATGAGCATAATGTTAGAATGTTTAGAGCAAGCTACTTATCTTTTAATCGGTTGAGGAACGAGACTATTTAACATCGTTTGGGCGTCTGCTATAGGACCTTTAAGGAATCTCTAAGACCAACTTGTTTGGAGATTGGAGGACTACCCTTTTTGAAGTGGTCTTTTTGCTTGGTGGTTTCCACCGATCTTGTGTGGGTGGACTCCTGTCCCCCTTTTTTTCTTGTATCTTCTCTATCTTATGAATACAAGTTCTTTTTTTATTTTAAAAGAAACTAAACAATAAACCTTGTTCCGTGTTAATAAGCAACAACAATGAAAAGCGCTAATAGCAACCACTATTGCTAGATGCCGTGTAACAGAGGAAGAGTGTAACAATTCTCTATATCTCT
The DNA here is from genome assembly GCA_020205615.1 of Panax quinquefolius. Taxonomy (NCBI): domain Eukaryota; kingdom Viridiplantae; phylum Streptophyta; class Magnoliopsida; order Apiales; family Araliaceae; genus Panax; species Panax quinquefolius. The sequence goes on from CM035161.1 coordinate 22,933,669, forward strand.
CTTTTCTAAATTACTTTTCTTTCTATAATAAAAAAATTCTGGGGAATCCATGTAAAGTTGTTTCTAGAGTAATCCAAGAAACAAGAGAGAGACAATGTGTTCAACAGAAGTACTGAATAAAACACTAGCAGAAAAGAAAGCTGAAAAGCCAGTATGTGAGCCAGAGATACATAGGGGTCCCAGTGTAAAAAAGGGTAAGAGAGAGGAGAGGAAAAAATGCACGTGCATGTGTTGCAGTGTGCGCGCGTTAATCTGTTTGTAAGAGAAGAGAGTTAGACGTACAAAGATCAAGAAAAGTTATGTGTGAGCGGAGAGACATAACTGTGAAAGAGACTAAAGTATTGGAGTATTCTTTAGATTCATCACAAACCCTAGTATAACATGTCAACTCCTGCCTTTAATCTTGGATTCATCAATTTTTACAGAGCCCATTTAGAAATATCACTGGAAAAAATATTCACTCTGTTTAAACAGGAAACCTAACTTAAAGAAATGTATTCAAGGAAAACAACCTTTTAGAAAAATCTTCTTGCCTCTCGCCTAGACGTCCTCGGTAGAGACTCGCTAAAATCGCATCGCCTTGGGCCACAATAGGCCATCTATCTCCTGCGAACTTCTAGGCAAGGCGGAGGCACATCAGCGCTTTTGATTTCAATGATAAAGCTACTAGAACTCCTGTGCTGCTTGTATTAATACATAATGACAGAAATACCTGATAGGTAGATAATGGTTTTATTGATGCAATCTATCTCATCTCTTTTTTTTTTTTCATTATTTTTTCATGGATAATGAGTTGGTCTACTTAACTCTAATTTGGCAGGTATCCAAGTCGTGCTCGCATGTGGTTGGCACCTATAAGATCTGGATTAGGAGATCATAAAATGAGTGACTATGAAGGATCTATGGAGGATTGGCATTATTTTGTGAAAGATACTAAAAATTATTATGGAGTTGATATGAGCGTTTTTACCAAGCCTTTCTCCGAGGAGCAGAAAAAATACTATTTGCAGGTTGGTGCTATATTTGACAGGATTTTGATTCTGAAGTAGTAAAAGATGAATCATGACCATAATATGTTTTACTAGAATGTGGAGTATTACTTTTCTAAGATTCTATCATTTTTTTTGTATCAAACAAATTTTCGCATGCTGAAATGAAAGATTAGTGCCTAGCAATTCTGTTCGAATATCACACTGAGAACTGGCTTGCCTCTTAGGGGTGTTAAGTATTATTTATGTTGGTGTTAGCGTCAAATTTGTACGCCTGGCGAAATCACTAGGCTAAAATTGCGCTAACGGTTGATTGTATTGTTGTGAAATCAAACTCACGAAATACACACAGATAAACACACGCACATCATTATAAGAGATATAAAATATGGACACAAGAATTTACGTGGAAACACAAGTGAGAAAAAATCACGGAGAGAAATCCACTAAAATAGTATGGAGAGTACAAATTGTTTGTTTGTGTCATCATTGTATCATTTAATAACATATATATTACTTGTTTTGTATCATCATAATCATATTTATTTATCCGTCCAAATTGTGTAAATAAATATAATTTAATCATGCGTATAAATTTCATAAATAATATTTATAATTTGATACTTATCTCTGGTGATTTTTCGAATAAAATTTTACTTTCCCACAGACGACGTCAATGTTAACACCAAATTTTGTACGCCTGACGCCAAAATAGCATGCCAAAATCGTGCTAACGGTTAATTTTAGTGTTGTGAAGTCGAACTCACGAAATACACTCACATAAATATAAACAAAGAGATATAAAATATAAACACAAGAATTTACGTGGAAACCCAATTGAAAAAAAATCACGGAGAGAGAGAAATCCACTATAATAAAATGGAGAGTACAAAGTGTTATTTGTGTCATATGCTATTGTGTACCCCTTTAACCCTTGTTTGTTGCTGTATTTATAGAAGTCATGTCCACCCAAATCCAACTAGGAGTAGAAATCCTTTAACCCCTGCTTCTTGTTGTATTTATAGAAGTCAATTCCACCCAAATCCAACTAGGAGTAGAAATCTGATTGTTTCTTTCCCAAGTTAGATCTCCTTATCCCACCAAATAAGGAAACACAATCTTATTTTAATAAGAACTCTCCCACTATTTGAGCTAGCTATCCAAATAAACCGTTTATTTGGGCTAACACCAAATCCGGTCCATTAAATAAGTTGGGCTACATCTTGGCTAAACCCAAATAATTACATCCCAACAGTTGGTAAATTGGCAGCAATAGTTATTTGTAATGTAGTGTTTACTGTTTAATCAGTTTGTCCATAAGCGTATAAATATTACTGCTCCATTAGTTTTTAGTTACTAGTCCAGGAGTCCTAATTTTATTTTCTCTTTTAATATAATTGTACTTCCAGGTAGCTGGAGTCATACGGACTATTTTACTATTCAAATTTATATACTGTAATGGGAATGTGTGCTTTTATTTGTATGTATGATATGCACATATAAATAGTGCTAGTTCAGCCAGTTTTTCGAGTTGGAGTACTGATACTTGTTCAGTCAAGCCATTCAGTGTACCCCTTGAAATCTCTTATAGATTTCCCTCAATTATATTACTCATTTTTTTTGCTTCACGTTAGCCATATATTTCCACTCTTTATCCTAAATTTCACAAGTTTTATTGTATGATGCCATCAGCTTAACAAATTGATTCATTGTTTGTTCTCAACTTTTCTTTCATATTTATTCTGTCTTGGCATTTAGTATATGAATATGGTGGTGACATGACACTGTATTTCCCTTTTCGAATTAATTCCTCTATTGTGGCACAGTTTAGTAAAGTGGTTTTTTAAATTTAAGTTGCAGCTTATCTCATCTACTTATAAAATCATTATATTGTTAGTAAATTTTTGTAGTAATGCTTGTCTTCTTGTAGTTGGATCTCCAAGTATTTGGAATGCTCCAAATTGTGCTTGAGCATCAAAATATGGATCAATACCAGCAAAAAAGTAGCACGATCTAATTCCAAAAGTAAATCAACCCCCTTGGACTGCTTCGAAAAACACCACCGGAGTTCAAAGTAGCACGATCTAATTCAAAAATTTCACCCAATTAAGCACGTCTAGTATATTTTTTCAAACGGACTTTGTTGAATTCGCAACTGTAAACTCAACAGTTACACCTACTTATTCGACACTATACTTTGATTTTGCCCTTCGAAAAGAAACAAGCTCTAACAATTCCGTCGACATCTGCCAAACCGATCGGGAAGGTTTCAAAAAAGGGGGAGGCATACAACGTACAAAAAGTTCACTCTTCTTTATCCCTAAAGATAGTATGTCCTAACCATCCAACTTCTATTCCATCCCCGTTATCCATTGAACCTACTCTGAATAATCCCCCTTTTGCCAGATTATTGCTGATGTAATCATAAAAAGCTAATTTTTCAGGAATCCCCCTTTTGCCAGATTATTGCTGATGTAATCATAAAAAGCTAATTTTTCAGGAATTTTAGACCAAGATTATGATAAACTTTGATTTTCGGCTAGCACAACACTAACTCTTGGATTTGACTGCTATAACACGTTATTGTGAAACAAGCATATTTTAATGGCATACATTAAAACTAATTGGTCTCTTCCGCACTTGAGGTAGCCTAGGAAAACACACATGGATTCTGGTTTATTTTATGAATGGGTATAGATAGTTGTACCTAGGTGCAGCTGTTTATTTTGACTGCTGTTATCAGAGTCCTAGTTGTTATGCACTATTGACTGTTAGATGAGAGGACTCTGCAATCTCTGGACAAAATTGATTGGCTTCAAGATTTATTTCTTCTGCTAATCGCTAAGAAATTGATAGTTTTCTATTTCCTTCTTCATTTATTATTAAGTCAATTTACTCGTATAGTTATTTATCCTCGATTGTCTCTATGTACATCTTAAAAGCGTGTGTTATTGTATTCTGTAGACATCCCTGTGGAACAACCTTCATCCAAATCAAATTATTGGGACCGCTGCCATAATAAAGGATATAAATTGTCTAACATTAACTGTAGAAGAAATTCTTACTGTTAGAGCAACCCTCTCATCATCAATTACTAAAGAGGATACTGGGCTATGTGGGTTCGGTGGGTGGTTTGATGTACATTTTCAAGTGAGTGTAAAACCCTTTTAGTATTCATTAAGCACATGAGTTTCAGGCATGTGCTTACTTACTTGAATAATTGTACTTATACCTTCTTTTGGTACCCTAGGGAAGCAATGAGAATCCAGCTGAACAGGAGATTGGGTTGACAACTGCTCCCAGAGAAGATCAAAGCACTCACTGGGGCCAGCAGGTTAGTAACACTGATGGTATTTGACCTTGTTATCAAAATTGCTGCATCACAGTCTGTGTTTCAATTCCGTTGGACTTGGGGCTTATATACCCTGAAGTAGTTGACCACACTGGCACTTGGTAATAGCAAGACCTCTTGCAAATGTACTATGGGTTCTCCATTGATATCTTTTCCGGTTGAGGTTTTTCATGCCGTCCATCTTCAGGGTGTACAATTGACATTAATTTAAAATTTCTACGCTGTATATGGTAGGATAAACTATAAAGTTGCACATCATTTTGGAGCTGTTCCATAAACTTTAGATGGTGCTTCTGGATGGTTTAAAACAAAACAAATCTGCCAAAAAGAAAGTAGCGTTTTTGCTTCGTCTTGCAGTCTTTTGATATACTTTTAAAATTTGTACATTTTTTCTATCCGGTCATCACATTGTCTAGGAGCCCTTTATACCTTCTGCGCCTGTATAATCCTGTAGTGTATTTATTAATCTTATAGCTTGCACACTATTGTAATTTAATCTTTTGCTTCTAATTCCTCTTGCATACTGGACAGGTGTTTCTCTTGCATCCTCCTATCCATGTTCATTTCGGGGATGATTTGAATGTTAATTTTGCAATGACTCGTTCTAAAGAAAACCATCAGTTAATGGAGGTTGATCTCAGCTGTGAGATTAGACATTCTTCCGGGAAGCTACTTCCAACCTTTAAAAATAAGTTTTACATTGAATAAGAAAGGAATTGAATGCTTTTAAGATCTACAAAGGTACAATTCTGGAGCCTTTAATATGTATGTATACTACAACCTATGATTAGAGGGCCTTACTACTATAAATTAGTTTATACCGTCTTTAGTAGCTAGATCTGCATTTTTATCCTCAAACTAAAGAAACTCTATGCGCACTGGATTGTTATTGCACCTGCCACCTATAATGCCTTGATTGGGTGATGGCTAGTTTCAGATAATTTAAAAACTAATTTGGCTAAAATTAGATTGCATGTAAATTCTACCCTAAAGAACTCATTTTCACTCACGTTGAATTAGGTTATCTAACTGTCAGATCTTTATTTTTTCTGAAATGTCTTGGTATACTAAAGTCGGTGGTTTGGTTATAGAACGTTGCTTGAGCTTTACAACATAGTACGTGAGCACTGTTTCTCGAGTCCAGGAATACAGTGATAGTGAGTGGTTCTAATTTCTATGGAAGAATCCCACCATGGATTGTCTGCTCAAAAGTCCATCTTTAAATGAATTAAAAATTGTGGAGTTTTTCTTGCTGCCAAAGCAGTTTTCATCATATTGATTGTTGGTGAAGATGTTATATAGTCTGAATTTCCTCTTGATATTTATTTATTAGTCAAGCACTTGGTACATTTGTCTAACTTGAAATATTGGCTTTATTTCAGGTCCTGTGTGTGAGGGACACAAAACCCGTTAGTTTTAAGTGGTGACTGTCTTCAGAAATACAGATAGGTCAGAGCGTTCTGGAGATTTTGGGTTATTTTCCACAGTACGGTGCACTGTTGTATCTTTTTGTCTCTAGTTAATTTAAGAAGTATTTATATCTCTTTTTAGTGTTACAGTTTTATAGTCAAATCTTTTAGTTTCCCCCTTTTGGGTGCATGAAATCTGGTTGTAAAACTTCCATATATAGGAATGAATATTTTTTTGTTTTAAAAAAATTAATAATAATGGTTTTTACCTGTGTATAGACGGACACTACTGATGAGCTGGTGTTTATAGTTGTACACGGGTCTTTGGTGAATGAAACCAAGCACAGCAATAACGATTGCAGCTTGCTAGCAACTAGTTATGATAGCTTAAGAGACTCTGGATAACCCCCCCCTCCCCTCCCCTCCCCTCCCCTCCCCTCCCTCCCTCTCTCCCTCCCTCCCAACTCAGACAATCACTCCCTCTTCTCTCTCTCAATATATCCTTTTAATAGGTGATAAATGATTCTTCACCCCCACTCCCTCCTCTTTCCGTTTGCCCTCCACTTTAAATATGTAAGGTAGAAGAATGAAGCAAATTTTCTTTTACAATAGAGTGGAATTGGTAGAAATATGAAGGGCATTTATCATTTGCCATTCCATCTCCCTCTCCCTCTCCCTCTCCCTCTCCCTCTCCCTCTCGTATATGTGTATATGTGTCTATATAAACACACACACGTATAGGTATAAACACATGCAAATTCAATAATGGCACTTCACATTGCAACAGCTGCACACTCCAATCCCAATATAAAACAAATTCTACTTAAAACTCTTCTTATTGCCAACTTGGTGTGAAAAATATTGACTTGTTCCCATTACTATTATAAAAACTAAAGCCATCGCCTGACTTCCTGTGTAAGAATGTGATATATGGTTTTTCTAATCCCTTCCGGTCTTCATGGTAATAATACTAGTATTTTATACTACGTATGCATCACATGCATGCCTTTAATTACAACGGAAGCTGCTTCCTCTACGTAACTTCTTGAAACCCAAACAGTTTGCTGAATCTTCAAAGTCAAAGAAATTAACAAATCCAACTCTCTCTCTCTCTCTCTCTCTCTCGTTTTAGCCGGAAGCAAAGGTGTTGGTCATGGAGTACTTCATTTCAGGCTTTTAGGATTCTGTATCCGCCGGGTCATCGAATTTGTGTTCTCAACGCCCACTTGTTTTCTATAAATTCCCTGTTTATATTTGTTTCTTTCTCTCTCATTTCTTGAGAGGATGTATAGATCATCATCGAGCAGTAGTGCTCGAGTGTCGGACGAGTTCTTGGTCAACTTGTCACCGGCCGGAAAGGGATCTCCATCGCTGAAAGATGTTCATGCCTTGCAGATGTACACTAGTCCCATTCCTGATGGAACCAAGAAGGAAACCAAGTTATCCGGGAAGAATGCAATTCACTTGATCCCAATTATTTTGATGCTTTGTGCTCTTATTCTTTGGTTATTCTCTCATCCGAATAATACACATACTCGGTCAACTTAGTAGGAGTACTTGATTCAGAAATTTGGTCTTATATCAATTGTTGATGTTGTTAATATACTATCTCATTCTCGTGGGTGTGGATATGTTTAAATAAATGACTTGCTTTGAACTAGTATTGATAAACTATGTATGTATATTGGTTGAACCATGCCTCATATTGGATGCTTTCCGTTCGTATTCCTTCTTCGATAAGTACTACTATTAATTAGTAGCTTACTTATGGAGGAAAACAAAATTAATTAACACAACTGTAAAGGTTAGTTTACGTTACATATAACTTACTAGTGAGTCTGGTGGTGTTCTTAAGTACTAGTATCACATTAATTATTATGCATAATTTGTGTTTGCTTTATAATGCTTTACAAAAGCATTATTTGCTTTATTAATTATTATGCATAATTTGTATTTGCTTTGCTTTATTAATTATTATGCATTTATTTACTTAATTCGTTTGCAAATAAAAGGGGAAAAAATAAAGGAATCAAAATTGTTATTAGAGCTGGCAAAAGTATTTCTTTGTTACTATTAGAAATTGGGTTTTGCTTCAAGAAACAAATAACATTACTACTACATATCAGGATAACAACTAGAACTAGGAAACGTATACGTAGGATTAATGCCAAGGCCACGTTTTCTATTTTTATTTAGAAGTTTTACTTGCGTATGGATCCAAGGGTCCATACACAAACATACCTTTCTTGAATACTTCCTATACTTACAAAGGGAATTATAAAACTGATATAATTAATTAACGATTATAAAATAATAAAATTTATAATTTAATACTATTTTTAAAATAATTTACAATATTTATTTATGAATTAACATTATATTAATTTTGAGTTTCAAATTAACTTTCTCACACATGAATAATATTCATGTGAATAATAAGGTATTGTTAAAATTTATGATTTACTTATCATATTTTTTTCATAAAATATCGCAATCTAAATTTTAAATATTTTTCATAATTACTACATCTTAAATTTTCAAGATAAAATTTTGCATATTTTCACTCAAGAGAAGAGAATCAAAGTATAAAAAAATTTATAACATTTTCTCTCTCTTTTTTTAATTGTATAATACTCCATTACAAGGTCAAAGATAATTAAAAAGGCTATAATTCAATACTCCTTTAGTAATATACTCCATTATTATAAATTCATATCCAACAAATTTTAAATGGGTTGAAATTGGTACACCCCTAAACCCATCCAACCCGCCCAAGGGATATATATACTTGTTTTCTAAAATCATAAAAAACCGTAACACCAAACACAACCCAAACAATCTCCATACAAATTTCAAAGAAACCAAACCTCTCTCTGTTCTTCGTCTTTTTCCCAAGGTCAGTGTAATTTCTGATTTTGATTTTTTTTTCGTTTTATTTCTCTGAATATCTGCATTTAATTGTTTTTTAGTTTTTGTGTATATATCTATATTTGATAAGTATTTGAGTTTATGCAACTATAACTTTGTGCTTCTTGAAATCAACTTCAAATTTGTGTTTTCGGATGTTAATATCGTATCCTTTTTATACCATTATTATCTGTTTAATTTTATTTATTAGTTTTTATTATCTGTTTTTGCTATCCGGAATAATGTACCTGTGTAGTAATACTGTTGTCTGGTGATTATTCGCTAAGATTTTTATTTATAAAGGACGATATATGTTTATGTCTATTTGTAATCTTAGTTTCGTTATTATCCTTAATTAATTATTGTAAGATGTGTGGATCATAATGTTATTCTCATCATTTGGATTTTTGCTTGATTCAAGTTCATTTTTAAATTCCAAATTTATTTGTCCCGTTTTGTTTCTTAAATTAACTTTTTATTTGTTTTATTTTACTTAGATAAAAGGTTTTTAGTGCAATCGGACTTGATACTGTTATATTCATGAGATACAAAATAGGGAGTAAAGTGGAGATATTGAGCAATGAAGAGGTGCCATCGGGTTATTGGCGATGTGCTGAAATAATCTTTGGTAATGGGCATAATTACACTGTTAGATACGATGTGTATCCAGGTGCTACTGATGACGAAATTGTAGAACGGGTTTCTAGGAAGTATGTAAGGCCATGTCCTCCTCAGGTGGAACTTACAGACGTTTGGGTTCCTGGTGAAGTGTTGGAGGTGTTTCACAATTATTCTTGGAAGATGGCAACTGTGTGCAAGGTTTTGGGTAGGAATTCCTTTGTAGTTAGGTTAGTCGGGTCATCCCAGGAATTCAAAGTGAGAAAATTTGATCTCCAGGTGCGGCAGTGTTGGCAGGATAACAAGTGGATCGTGATTGGAAAGGTATTTCATTTACATTTTTTCTAATCTTTTGCATCACACTTTTAGCGTTCGAATCTTTTGTATGCGGATTTTGAAATTAGACTTGATTGCATTGCCTAAAAGCTACGAATGTGTCTTGTTAGTTGTTATGCTTTAGTTATTATATCATTTTAAATGTTTGGTTTCAACATCATGGAATTTGAATTATTTTGATAGGTTAATTATAATGCCTGATGCAGTTTGCAATATTTTCAGGCATTCATAACAATATCAATCATCTTTTAACAACCAATTGTCACACCACTATTACGAATACATATGCCAAATAGAGGAATTCTCATTTGTATTGTTTTCATCTTTTTAATTTATCTCTAGCATTCTTTTCTTCTTTTCTTTTGTGCAGGGTTTTGCAAACTATGAAGATGGGAAACAAACTGAAAGGCTGAATCTGAAGTACGTTATTGATTTAGGATGTGCAAGAATGAAACTCCATGTAAAAGATAACTTTTTTGATGCTCAGGACAACACACATTTCCCGGAATCGCGTAATGAATCCTCCAGAACTCTGAAGAGAAGTTCAACTTGTCGGTATTCTCAAATTGAAGCACATGAAGGGAGCGCCCAGAAATTCTTAGCAGCTGAGAAGGAAGGTAGGAGTCACCGAGTTGCTGCATCCCTATCTCCTGAAAAGGTGGAAGCAATAGCTTCCACTAGAGAAATGCTGGATGAAAAACACATACATGCATCTTCTAACAACATAACGACTCGCTTTTTTGAGATGGATGTGGAGAGGGAGACGCTGAGTGGTGCTTTTGGGTGTTTGCCTGCAATAAGCTTAGGACCCTATGACACTGATAATATTACATGTTCCGTTGGTAGTTGTAGTGTTACTAGCAATAGTCCCCATGTGTTGACAAGTCATTCAAGTCGTTTTGAAGATAATGAAGGTCATTATAGTGATGCTGAATCTTTTTGTCAGTTGGGGTGTGGGGAGGAGCTTTGCCTCCCTCCCACCAAAGAGGAATTGGCAGAAGAAATCCATAGGTTAGAGTTGCATGCCTACCGATGCACTATAATGGCATTGCATGCATCAGGGCCCTTAAGTTGGGAACAAGAAACATTAGTGACAAACCTTCGTATTTCGCTCCATATATCAAATGATGAGCATTTGATGGAGCTGAGGAACCTAGTTTCTACTTCCACAAGAATTCCTATGAGTTGACAGGAAAGGCCATTTGTCCCCTCTTTTAATGCTGTGCACGTTCTGTTGGTTTTATTCAGTTTCATTTTGTTAAATAGCTAGCCTTAAATCATTGTAACAATCAGGAAAAAAATGTTGTGTTTTGTTGCATTTTTCATAAATCTATAGTGGTTTCAGTTGACATATTGTAGTATAAACTCTTGCAAAGCAATGAATGTTTACGATTCAAAGTTCTCCTTATTGTATCCTTGGTTTTCTGTATACTTGCTTATTTTTCTTTCTCATCTTTTTCTACTAATGTTGAATATCTCTGAGGTTATAAAAGAGTTTCATCCTACAAACAAATTTGCAAATTGACTAGAACATGAACTGTCAGTTGAAGGAAATTTGGAGACGATAATTCGGACATCTTTGTCGTTAAGGATGCCATTATTTGGCTCAATGCGTACCTTTTGCTAGCAATATCCTTCATTATTTGCAGCAGATGTAGCTTTTCCTCTCCGTCTGTGTGTGTTAGTCTCTCTCTCTTCTTTTACTATTGTTATTGTTAACTTTTTATGGAGTTTAGATATTTTTATATGGGTTTTCATGCTCCTTGAGTTCGCCAAAATCTGTTCTATGCTCTGTGTTTTGATGCGAGTATCCTTTGATGTTCTTCTTAAAACAGTATGATTACCTCCAGACCATTTGACCGTATAAGCATTTTCTACTAAGGATATTGATTCTTGCCCTGCATTTACCAGGGCCAAGTAAGAGGTACAGCTTGCTTCCACAACTTGAAAGGTGATGTTGTGGTGTGCCTTCTTTGTCTTGGTATAGGCAATGGAGCAATAGCGGCATCAAATTAGCTACAAACAGGACAGCTTATCATCAGCCATTGGCATGACTAATATACTTGGTTGCTGCCTTCTTCTATTTGGGCAATGTGAATCTCAAATGTTTCACAGAAGGATGCAGGACAGTAGGACCAAACTTGGCTGCCATGGGATTTCCTGATATGAAAAGGTTCTGTTTTGAACCTTAACCTCAGCTCCATATCATTTACTTTCCTGCCTGCTGGTTTATTCTATATGTTCCAAAGTTATTTCAGGTTAAGTAAATAGAGTTTGCTGCCCCTTTTAAGATTAGTTTGTATAGTTTGGCAGGCAAGATTATTAGAAGTCTGCCTTTCAGAAGAGGCCGTCTGCCTAGGTGTCTCTGTTGTTGAACAGAATGTAGAATTTAAGATAATTAACAAAGCTCCTGACCAAATTAAGAAATATTTATGAAAACGATGGTCCTGTAATCATAAATGAGGGATTGGTCGCTATGAGAGAGTTAGAAGAGGAAGGAACCAACTGAAGATTCTTTTTCTGAAGGTTCTCCAAAAAACTTCTCAACCATAAATTGAAGCTCAAGGAAGTTACAAAAATAGTATTCAGGTTATCAATCTCTTATAAACTTAGCATATATAGTTCCTTGCCATCAATGATCTTAATATTAATAGCTTGGCTAGAAACCTGAAATCTGGAGCATTTCATAAATTTGATGGGGTAAAGGCTGTCAATGTCTGTTTTCCCAGTAACATTCGATGACTATTTTGGCTTGCATTAATAAAAGTACACTATAATATGCTGCAGAAAAGTTGTCAAAGATGTCTGCTCGTGGAGGTATGTTTACACTTTCTTATGGTACACATTTTAGAAACTATTACTATTCTAACCTGTTTTAGTCTTATATTATTTTCTTACAGCACTTACTTGAGTACAGATCAAACTCTTTGATACTCTACTTCAGTGTGGAATCCTTCCACCAATCCGCTACGGTATGAAAAAAATAATACGAGGAACATCAACACACTGCATGTGAAGAGTGGAAGTCACTTGGTAAATCATTTGCCTTCCGCCCCCCCCACACCATGAAAAAGGAATCCTCCTAAATACATAGATGCCATGGCGTCGACTAGGCGTCCTGGTGCTAGAGAAGAACAAAGCAACGCCTTGGACGCCGAACTGCCAAGGCTTACGCCTTGGTAGCTGGCCCAAGTTAAGTGATTAAATTATTTTGTACCCATGACTCATCATAACTCATGGACTAGTTATATTGTGTAATTTTTATTATTTATTAAACTTGTAATATGTGATGATTGTTGACTTGGTTGATCCTTTATTCTCTACGTAGTGTTTGTTAATTTGGTCTACTAGTTTTTAATGTCAAGTGTTTTATTTTTGAGTTTTAATTGTGAAGTATTCATAAAATTGTGTTTTTAATTGTATTATATAGTGTTAATTATTATGTTTTTAGTTTTAATGTATATAATTTTTTTTTGTCGAATATGATTTTGAAGTAAAACAAATAATATATAAATTATATATTGTTAACGATTTGTCGCCATATGGACGCCATGACGGACGCTTTATCGCCTAGGCGTCCTGGCAGTCAACTACCGCCGTGTCTCGCCGTGACAACTATGCCTAAATGCGAAAATCTGAACTAATGCTTAATTGGATCCAATGGAGTCAAGTTTAATTCTTCTCTTCATATTTGGTAGTAAATTTCCCTTATGATTGTGAACAATGTGTAATAGTTGGAAATAATGTACAAATCGGCAGAGAGAAGATGAAGTTGGAAATAGAAGAGAAATCTGGAAGAAAGAGATGCAATGAATTTGGTGTGTCCAGGAAGGGGTATCAGAAACAATATTCTGGTGTTTGTAGGGCAATCTAAGTAAGTATTTAGGAATATATAAAAAAGCGGGAAGTCTAAAGCTTAAAATGATTAAAGTTTATAAAGAGACCGATAAATAAAGAAGACAGTTGCATCAGATAGTTATGTTGTATTTCAGTAGACTGCCATCAATAGTTTCCTCGTACCTATTTTATTTGTTTTCCTCTCTGGTAGTCAGGCTAGTGGAGAACCACTCCGAGAGAAAGGGTTCAGAGTCTAACTCTGATTGAGTTGCTTGGAAATGCTGTGTGTTCAGGTAATTCAAGCTACCAATTCTTTGCTGATACAAAAGTACAATGTGATGAATTAAAAAACAAGAGATAATTATTCAACTAAAACCATCTACATTTCTAAAATTAAATGTATTCTGTTTCTGATTGCAGCATCAAGCATAGCAGAAAATCCATGTGCAAACCCAAATGATTCATTTTCCCTGGAAGGAAAGATAGCCCGAGGAGTTTCTGTAGTACAACATATTGGAAATCATAACATCTTTCTGACTTAAACAATCCAAGGAACCACCGAGAAGGTACCACAAGAACAACAACTACTAATTCATCAGCTAATAATAAATATAAGAACTTTTATTAGGTTTAGATTGGGATGGCATGTAGCCACCTGAATGGCATCTAACTTAGCTATTGGTTTAGATTGGGCTATCTACCCTTAGATTGCAGTCCTAAAGCCATGTTGATCTCATGGTTTATTTTGGGCCAGTAAGACCCAAAACAGAATATACATGTAGTACTAGGATCTTGTTGATTGTACACCCTTCATTACAAAATAAGAGTTTTTATATTTTACATGGACAATCTTGTTCTGTGTGAGCAAGTTCTGATTAAGGTCATTTATTTATGTTAAATCTGTCCCCTTGTTTCCCCTCCCTTAAAATAATTTATTTTGCAAATAGACTATATATAAACATTTTGACGCTTAAATCTCCCTATATTTCTGTAAAAGAGAGATTACAGAGCTCATTGGCTATCTAATGTTTTAAATTAGAATTCATTTGGCAGGTGTATTTAAATATTTTTTGTGAATATAATTAATTGTTTATACCCATTTACTATGGTGCAATTATATGATGCCTTAGTTACTCCTATCAAATTATCCAGCAGTTTAATTCTTTCTTGAACACTTGATTGTGAGGGGGGATGGCATGGTGGATTTTGTCCCTCCGTATCTGTACAAGGTTCAATGTGTCATTCCTATCTCAACATTTTAATGTTTTAATATAGAGACGGTGTAAGAGGGAGATTAGTGATTTATATTTATTGAAGGTGATTGAGAGGGTGATGGGTTATCAGTTTTTTGGCTCAAATGATATGTTATTAAATAAAATAAATAATACCCCTAATTATAAAAAATAAATGATACATGCAATTATAAAAAATATATTCAACCAATATAAAATATTACAACATTTGAGATACTATTAAGAATAATAATAATAAAAAATAAGATATTAAAAATAAAAATTTAAAATCCTTGTGTATCAGAATTGAAAGTTTATATGTGATATAAAATTGGGCCGTGAGGTGTATTTGAATTTCACTTTTTTGTATTTTGGCCGATAGGGGTAAAAATACAAATATGCTGAAATCAGAAACACTCGTCGTTCCAATTTTCGCGCCCAGATAAAGTAAACTTCTTCTGTAACACTTATGATACTGGGAGTGATTGATGGAGTAAATAGCGATAGCCCTTTGGAAATTAGAGTAGAACATAGTTGTACATATTTATGTGGACTGGTTCCACCAAATCCTCTGCCGTTGTCTTATTTGTTGTATCTTTTATGATTTGGTGCTCCCATGTGATGATGCCTCCTCCAAAGTATGAGTATTGTGTTGGGCCTTGGTATCTATCTTGATGATCTGCATACTGTCTTTACTCTCCAATATCTAAGACTTGTTAGGTTTTAATTTAATTTTTGGCTTTTATGATAAAAATACACTGAATAATATATTTGTTTTAATCGTTTTTTAGTGAAAGTGGAGAAATGAAAATTTGAGGCTTTGATTATCTTTTTTTTTTTTTCTTCTAATTGCAATGCAATGCAATGCAATGCACTTTTATCAATTTTGATCCTAGTCTAGTCCCCCATGTAAAGCCAAATGTCAACATGTGACATCCTTGTGTATGTTATAAAGAGTAATTGGTAAGTAGTACTAGTATACTTTTTCATATTTTTGGGCCATCAATTTCATGCATTGTTGTCATTGATCTAATTATAGCTTCTTTGTCAGAGTGGTACATTGTAGTATCAGATAACTAGCATCATGCTAGATCCTAGTAAGTACTAGTACTTGTTTTCTTATACTATAATGCCTACAATTTTTTCACATGAAATTCAATAGCATTAATGTTCTTGATGAAAAATCATCTGATCCATTCCATTCTGTTACAGTCTCAGGCATGGACCCCTCTCAGAAATGATTCCATTAGGAAAAGAGAGAGAGCATGAAATGGCCAATCATACAGAGAGGAGAGAGGAGAAGAGAAGAGAAGAGTCCCTATTAAAATCTTATTAGATTATTAAATCACATTAATCAAAGGCAGACAGGAGCCAGCTCAGTCTCTGTGGCATTGGTGCATCGATAGGAGACATTTGGGATTTAATTAATTATATTAACAGCAGCAGCAGCGGCACTTCTTCTTATATGTATGTAAGTCTCTAAAATTGTTACTAGTAATTTATAGTAGTAGTAGTAGTAGTATTACTCTTGCAGTATCTCCGTACATAAATCTTAAGCATTTACTAGGGATCTACGAAAAACCATTCAAGTTGTTAGCTGGCCATTTTGGATATAGAATCTAGTAGTATATTAATTTCCAGACCACCAGCTGGTTGTCTTGTTCCTTATAATGTGCTGCATTCTGGACCATCTGATCTTCAGGATTCTACCTACCTATCCGTCAAATGCTTCAAATTTGCAAAAGCTTCTCAACTTTCTTGTTTTTGTTTTCTTGATCAATCTCTTCTCTCTTTTCTTAGGTTGGTTATTTGTCCGTAAACAGACAAGAAGTTGTGAATTACGTAGCAATGAGTAGATAGATATGGTTATGGTTAGTAGTAGGTAAGCTAAATCTTGGTACAAACTCATGATTTGATTCTAGAATATCAATGGCATATTTTTCTCATCCAATGAGAATTTATGAATATTGTCAGGCTAGCCAAGGAGACATTGCCAAGATGGTTAGGTTCGTAGCAGCATGCTATACTCAAGGAAGGACACAGCTGCCGAAATGTTTAATATAAAGACTAATAAGATATTGATATGATTAGTGTTAATTAAGGAACCGCATTAAGCAGTAAACAATTAGCTAGGGAAAATGTCTTGTATGATCAGAATAACTTTTAACACTATTAATGTTAGGCAAGCTAACATCTCCTTAGTTTATGTGAGAGTGACAAATAAAGAGTAGTGTGCATAATTAAATAATAATAATAATAACCACGTACCCTTTGGTTAGTTTTGATATCAAAATGCAGCACATAAATTGAGATTAACGCAGAATAAAGATGTTAAAATGCCATGGTGTGGATGCTAATAGATAAAAGTAATTAAGAAATGGAAATTGGGGTTATAAAGTAATCATGAATTGGGGGGTTGGCGGGGGGGATCACATGCAACAAAGCATGCTTTGATTTCTTTAAATACAAGACAAGAGCACCAAAAATAGAACAGAGAGGGAATTTTCCATTTTCCCCAGCCACATGCTTCTTCATGGGGACCACCTATATTATACAAACAAATACTACTATGTGTATATGTATATTATAAAGCTTCAAAGAGCATGAGAATTAAGATCCCAAAAAGTAATAGTAGGAAGAAAATAAAGGAGGATGTTCTGTGTCTCTCAAATTAAGAAATCCATTTGCATGCTGGGTTACGGTGTTAGCTTTGCTTTAAAAGAAGGAACAATTACATTTTATAGTACATTTAAAAACATAATTATAAGAAAAGTGCACTCATTAAATATTTACACAATTAATATTTTTAAAATTTTATTTTCATTATTAGTACATATTTATGCTTCCTTTAATTATGGGTTGTGTTTTAATTTTTTGATGACATGGCAATTCAGTTTTTTTTTTAAAAAAAGCGAATTAGCGCTTTTTTGGGATTGTGTTCATTTTAAATTTTTTTGTTCCAGATGTCTTCTTCTTTCCTTTTGAAACCCTTATTTGGTGTTTTGTTTACTTTCCGAACAAAACCTTATTCTTCTTATTCTCTGTGTTTCATCGATTTTTCTGGGTAGATTTTTGTTGTTTCAAGGCGTTTGATTTTTTCTTCGTGATTGTCGATTTTGCTTCGAGATCTAATTATTCTCAAGTTTTTTGGTTTGTTCTTATTTATCTGCATTACATTTTCTCTTCTTTCTCTCTTTTTTCCGTGATGGTCTCCACGAGGAAAAGCATGGAGGAATGGGGTTAAGAAAGTCGATAGGAAGAGGAAAAGAGTTTCGTAAGATAATTATTTGGAGGATTCGAAGTTATCTGTAATGGTGAAGGATAGTAGTCCAAAGTCTTCTAAACAGGGGAAGAGGTTATTGTTGAAATCAGATGTTGATGATAAGAATATTGGGAGACATTCGAGGAAGAAGGCGAAATCACTGGTTTATATTGATTCCGATTTTGAAGGTTCTGCTGAAAAAGTTGTCAAAGAGGATAAAGTTGTGGCTCATAAATTTTAAAATGGTTCCACCAAGCAGAAACATTTGAAGGTTTGTTAATTTTTTTAAGAATTATATTTTTAAAAACATTAGATTTGGTTTTTGTGTTTTATTTTATGCATGTTGGTGTTTTGGTTTGTATTGTTGTTTTTTTTGTTGTTCAAGTAGTATTATTGATGTTGAATTTGTTGTTTGATAAAATCATTGTTTCCATTCAAGTGTATTTTTTTTGAAACATATTATATTATGTTTTAAGTTTTGTTCAATTTGTTGTTGTTAAAATTTTTGTTTTCATTCATATTTTAGTGTCTGAATACAAGTATATTATATTAAAGTTTTTTTTTTTGTGATCATACAGGTTGTTATTTGTTGTAGTTACCTGTTAATTGTTAGTTGGTTACCTTCCTTTATATGTTTTTAAACCCATTTTTGTAATAGTTGTGAAAATGTATCATATTTCATTAGAGTTTGTGTTGTTTTAAGGATTGTTCAAATTGTTGTTGTTTAAATCACTGTTTTCATTTTATTTTAGTATCAGATACTATTAGATTTATTTTTGGTTACTACATTACATTTTTGTAATTTTTTAGATTTATAATATGCTGGTAACTTGCTATTTTATTTTTTGTTACCATTATTGAAATGATTGGAAACTGAATGATACTATACTTGTTAACATGCATTTTGTTGCAATAGAAGTAACATAATAATTGTTATCTGGTTACCTTCCTTTGTATGTTTGGAAACTGATTTCTATAATAGTTGTTAAATTGTATAATTTTTCATTAGAGTTTGTGTTATTTTAAGGATTGTTCAAATTGTTCTTGTTTAAATCACTGTTTTCATTCTATTCGAGTCTCAGATACTATTAGTTTTTTTTTTTGGTTACTATATTTCATTTTTGTTATTATTTAGATTTATAATATGCTGGTAACTTGATATTTTATTTTTTGTTACCAATATTGAAATGATTTGAAACTGCTGATACTATAATTGTTAATATGTATTTTGTTTCAGTATAAGTAACCTGCTAATTGTTATTTGGTTACCTTCCTTTATATGTTTTGGAAACTGATTTTTGTATTAGTTGTTAAAATGTATAATATTTTATTAGAGTTTGTGTTGTTTTAAGGAATTTTCAAAATGTTATTGTTTAAATCATTGTTTTCATTATATTTGAGTAGCAATTACTATTATATTTATTTTTTGTTTAATACTTTAGATTATTGTTATTATATAGATTTATATTATTCATATTACATGTTGTTTATGTGTTTGTTACCAACATGCAAATGATTGGAAATTGCTGATATCATTATTGGTAACATGTATTTTATTCCAATAGACTAGTAGATCGATGATTGTTGATGATTTTTTATTTAAAAATTATAATTAATTTTGGTTATGATCAACTGCTGAAATTGTTTTGGTTATTATTGATATTGTTCATGTAAAAGTTTTTGGTTTAAAGTTTTAATGTAGTTTTTTAATTTGGTTAATGTGTTTTTAATGTAAGTTTTTGCATTTTTCAGATTTGGGATCTATTCTACGAGGAGAATAACCGAAATTTTTCTGCAAAAGTAATTTATTGGTGTGATATGGATGTTCCTAATATTATAAAGAACAAATTGTCTGAGGTACAATTGAAAAAGTTTAGGTTGACATGTTTTGGAAAATTTTTAGAGTTTGGGCAGCCACAAATGTTTTCACAGATTATTCATCGAGCTTTGATTAGGAAGTTTATCAAAGGGATGATGGGGAGTTGTGGTTTCTATTTGGTGAGAGATTTTGTAAGGTTTGATTGCCTTCAATTTTTTTTAATTTCGGCTTGAATTGGCTAGAAATGAAAATATTGATGGTTTTAAGGGATTCAAAATTTGTTGGTGGAGAAGTTTTTTGGTGATGAGGTTGTCACCCGCTTCTACTATCGGGCAAAGATATATAGGGCGTTATTTTTGATGATGATGATGAGGCGCTTAGGATGTCCATTATTTTTTGGTTTTAATTTCATTCTAGCTTGCTTTAAAATAATTATCTTGATCAAACTTTGTTCAACTTTTTGTGTTATGGGGATATTGAAAGTTATCCATGGGGTAAATTTGCATTTCAACAGACAAAGAATTCTCTATCCATTGCAGTCAAGGGTCATGTAAGGAAGGGTAAGCACGGTGGGGTGATTTACAATTTTTATAGGGATGGTCATTGTAAATCTTACAAACTTAATGGATTGCCTTATGTGTTTCAAGTTTTTTTGTTTGAAACAATACCTACTTTGAAAGCCAGAGGATTTTGTGTTGATGACCATGTCTTTGCAGTTGAGATTATTTAGATGGAGGGAGTTAGGAAAGCCTCCCAAAATGAGAAATTGAATGACCTTATTTTTGGATCCAGTCGAGTATGTTGGTTTCAATTGCTTTATATTTGGTTTCCATTTATATTTTATATTGGTTTTTGTTATTTTTTTTTGTATTGTTTTGATTATGTTTTATATTTAATCTTTTTGACATGGTATATTTATTGTTATTATTATTTTTCAGTTGATCGTTCAGAATATTATTCCTACGGTTGATGAAAAGGTTCGGTTGGGGTTAGGGGATTTCCATTTTTTTAATGGAAATGATATTGCAGGCAAAATTTCTTATGTTAAAGTTGACTCATCAAGGAAGTTTAATGATATTGGGTTTTCTATTTCTGATGTGGAAGAAGTTATTGATAAACGGGTAAAACCTTTAGAAGGTAAGATGATGGAGATGAAAAAAGATATTGAGAATTTGGGTGTTGAGTTAAAAGACCAACTGCAAGTGTTTCAAATGCAGATTTGCATGGATATAAAAAAGATGATTCGAAAGTTGGTCAATGGTCAGTCTAGTTATAGCAAACATAAAAGTGTTTCTTTTGTTGAAGATGATGATGATGATGATGATGATGATGATGATGATGATGGTGATGGTGATGGTGATGGTGATGGTGATGTTGATGCTGATGATGATGTTGGTGTTGGTGATGGTGATGGTGGTGATGATGGTGATGGTGGTGGTGATGGTGGTGATGATGATGGTGTTGCTGATAATGATGATGTTGATGATGCTGATGGTTCTGCTGCTGCTGATTACGATGATGATGAGTTGGGTGAGAACGTTGATGTTAGTAATATTAAAGGGAGTGTTGATCCTCCTGTTAGAGTTGTTGTTGGAAATCAGTATGAGGAAGAGGATGCACAGGTTTACATTTATTTTATTTTTTCATTTTATTTTTCATGATTATTAAGTAAATGCTTACTTCTTTTTATTTTTTTTATTAATGATTCAAAGCAAGAATGTTGGTTTAAATTCTTCTGGGAAAGAGATAGTTGTTTATACTCCTAGAGGGGTTAAAATTCATGTTGACGATGAAAAGGTTAATCATTTTTTTAAAATGTTATTTTTTTTTAACTTGTTATATTTATAAACTGTTTTTTTTTAATAGGCTGAGAAGATGGATGATGTTCCTAGCTTTGATATTTTAAGTCAATCTAGTGGAAAGAAAATTGTTGTTTTTACCCCCATTGAGGTCTGTTATTATTTTTTATCAGCAATTTAATTAAGTTGTTGTATTAGTTAGTTTGCTATAGTGTTTATGTTTGTATTGCTCAAAATTTTTGTTTGTGTCATGTATTGTAAAACATTACAGGGTAATAAATTCAAGGATCGATACTTTCATACTTGATGAGATGGTGTTTACAACTCGAGATTTAATTCAATGTTTTGAAGTTGAAAAATCTCAACAGTGCACTAACCAATTGGCAGCCTGCTCAGATTCCGCCGCTTGCGAAGAGTCTTTGTTTTGAAGAGTCCTTTTACTTCAAAGTTTGGTTCAATTTGGTTCTACCTCTTCGAGATG
This sequence comes from Panax quinquefolius, assembly GCA_020205615.1. NCBI lineage: Eukaryota > Viridiplantae > Streptophyta > Magnoliopsida > Apiales > Araliaceae > Panax > Panax quinquefolius. The sequence continues at coordinate 22,955,710 of CM035161.1, forward strand.
TGGATGTTCGTCAATTACCCCCAACTCTATCGGCAGATTTCCAGATATCTCAGATGTGTATTCCTTCAAAAGATGAAGATGTTCTTTTTGAAAGCAAAGGGTTTAAGATTGGATTAAATAACCTAAAAAAGGTATGTATATTGAGTATAATATATTTTAATTATGTTTTTAGTAGGATATAAAATAATTTCCTTGGTTTTTGCATTGTGTTATTGTTTTGAAGGATTGAAAAGTTTTCGCAACAATGACAAAATTGAGCCTTCATTCGATTTGGAGTCTCGTGTCAATAGCTTCAAAATGTGGTTTTACAAGCTCAAGACTCTGTGCCGTTGGGCTTGATGATGATGTGAGTTTTTTTTACCTTTGAATACATGTTTTTAGTTTCTAGTAACCTTATTGAATTATATTGGTAACTATTTGAATATTTATTGGATACTATTATGTTACATTATTGTTTTATTTTTTCTGCTTTAACTCGATTGTTATTTTCTTTTTAATTTTTGTTCAAAGACATCAACATATGCTTGTATTACATTCGTAAAAGTGGCTAAGCATTCAACCAAATTCAAATAAGGGTTACAACAACCGATTGTTGGTTCCATATCAAATTGACCAATTTATTTGAGAAATATTGTAATAGAAATTGTGATAAGAATCATTGTTGGACTCTCGTGATATAGTTTGAGTACATTTATGGGTATCTTATGGAAGTCAACACACCACAGGTTAATGTCGATTTTGTTATGTTTCCAATTCATATGTCGACTCCACGGTCATTGGTTCCTCGCTTGTGCTTGACGTGCATCGCAGAGAGTATTTGTGGTTTATAATTCTCTTCAACAGATAGGAATGTTATGCGCACAAATATTATGGATGTGTCTTGGCCGTACATCTTTATTCTCCCCATAATTTTGTCTAGTCATGAGTTTTGGAAGAATAGAAATGGATATTGATTTCAATAGTGTTCCATATCGCAACAAAGGAGAACATGATATCATTGAGCTAGAATTTGCGGAGAGGTATTCCTAACAAATTGAAGGTAAGTTTCAATTACTTATATTTGTTCGGTTTTGTATATATAATGAAGTCTGTTTTGATTTGTGGTTATATATTTATTGTTTTTTCAATGATTGCGGCGTATGTTTACCATTTGTTTTATAAGCACATTTCATTCATCGGATGATATCTGAAATGCCAAAACCATTTCCGATACTTCAATACCGCAGGAGGCTATGTGTCAACTTGTTTAATCATGCAAGGAACAAACATTTAGTTGGATATGAATCTGACTCAGAATATCCAGGTAGATTAGCTACTGAAGAATAGTATGATTATGAATCTTGATATGGTTACTGGTTGTGGAAATTCGTTGTAATTATTATGATTTGACGTGGTTATTTGTTGTTGAATATTATGTACTTATTATGATGGTTGAATGATGTCATTACTAGTGGAAGTATGAGTATGTTTTGTTGGTTCACATTGTTGTTATTTGTTTTTTATTTAATTGTTGTAATTATTACTGTTAACATTTTTATTTTTCGTACAGTTGGTTTCTAAATGTTTATATGATGTTATCTATTTGAATTGGTATTGGTATCCAATTAGTATGGATAATATATTGTAAAAAACATTAGAAACATTAATAATGTTATACATGTAATGTATTCAAACCAATGACAATGAGATATAGTCATGTTGACCCATTTAAATTTATTTTTTGTTATTTAAAGTGATTTTATGTTTGTAAAAAACAACATTTAACTGTGGCGATGGTTCTAAGTCGTAAAGAGAGTTTCCATTTATTGTAATCATGTTTACAAAGGTCGTGGGGTTCAAAACCAAACAAGTAAATGACAAATGATGTGGAAGTGGAGGAAAAAGCTAAATGAAACTTAATTAATGTTTCACTTACGAGACTTGAATAGTAAAAGCAGAGACCTAAGTTGCTATACTTCCTAACAACCCAAAATGAGTAGAATTGAATATGTGTCAACCGAAAATGTTTAGGGATTTAGTATGGATAATTATTTTATGTAATTTTATTTTTTTAACATAAGATGAGTTTGTAGTCAACATTTCATTTACAATTAACTAGTTTAGTTTTAAATAATAACCAAAATATACATAAATATGTTAGTAACATTTTATTTTATTTGTAATTAGAACTACTTGTTTTTTAAAGATATTAATTAGAATAAAAACATTTTAAAAGGGTAATCAAATCATAACATGAAACTATATCACATTTTTCAAATTATTTTATGTTTTTTTTTCATTTTTATGGTAGTGATGGTTCAATAACAACATATATTGTTTATAATAAAAAAGATTTTGAGGTTTATGAAACATTTATATTAATTTAAAAATACTTTTTAATTAATTTTAGTAATTTTATAGTTTTTTAACATGGTACTAGTTAGCATCCAAAATTTCATTTCACAATTATTTATTTTAGTTTTATATAGTAACCAAATATTACTTTTATAGTTTTATAACATAGGTACGATATAGTAGCCATAATTTCATTTACAATTATCTATTATAATAAAAAGTTTTTTGTGGTTAACCAAATACATATATTAATTAAAATTAATATATTAATTTGATTGTTGGTACTTGCAAATTTTTTTCATTTTACACTTGGTGTCAAAATTGCATTTACGTAATATGATTGTAGTTTTAGGTAGTAAATAAAATATACATCAATAATTATAATATACATTTGTTGATATGAAGATATAATTAATTATTGTTAAAAAGAAATTAATGAAAAATAAACATATTTCAATATTATGCGATATAAATTTTATTTATTTAATCAATAAAATGATTACAATATGAATATATATTGAAAGAACCTCAAGAATCATCATGAGTCTCATTATAAATTTTTTTGGTTAAAAATGAAATATATTACAACGTTTAAGGCTCCAAAATTTGTGGATTACTGCATGTTTTTTTGTTGTGTCCTTTTTGTTTGCATCGTCTGCATTTATTCTGAATGGTATTTTCAGACACATGCTTGTACCTTCCAATCTTTGGTCGTCCAGCTGGTCTTCTTGTATTTGGTGGTTTGACACATATATTTTTAATCTCGTCTGGAACATTCCAATTCTCTTTATCGTCCAATGGCATGACAGAAGTTGAATATGTGTCCATCAAAGTTTTTTTGGAATAGTATTTTGAGCAAAAATCATAATGTATTTCATATTCCGTTTCAATAATAACAATGACGTGTGAGCAAGCAAGGCATTTCATGGTATTGAAATTTACGGCGTGTGCGTGTCTTTTTTCTCATATCCACGATAAATTGCTTGGTGACATCATAAACAAAGAAAAATCACTAGTCCGATGTCTCAACCTCAACAAATTTTAATAGTTTAGTTAGTATGTATAATAATTAATTTTTTTTTAAAAATATATAGAATATTTAAAGTTATATGTATTGTTAGTAACTTATACGGTTTATATTGGTAACCAATAATTCATATCGTGGTTTCATATAAATGTTAATGATATTTTTTTTCCAAAAATGTGCGGTAACAATTTATGGGGTTTATGGCTGGACCTTAAGTTTCTTTGACTCGTTGATATTATCTTTCAATCTTCTCTCACCTGTCGTGGATAGATTTGTGAATGTTGATATTGCTGACTGTTTGTTTGTGAAATACCACCTTTGAACCATACAACGTAGACATTCAATCATCGATGCAACCGGAAGATCTCTAATTCCCTTGATTGCATGGTTAATAGACTCGGTGGTGTTTGAAGTCATTGTTGAATACCGCTTACGATTTCCATGCAATTGCGTGCACTTTTCTAAATTTAACTTCTTCCTCCGGATATGCTCTTATTCTAGATCAATTGCATCAAGTTCAAATGCATATACGTATGTTGAATTCTTCTATAGTATAAGCCCTACAAATGCGTTGTATGCTTTTTTATCTCTTCTCCTTTCTTTTGAATCTGCTTTTAATATTTTTTCGTAATATGGTAGGTGCATGAACCGTGCGTACATCGTGGAACACACACAGTTAAGTCCTTGATAATTGCTTCGTATGCCCCGCGAAACGATGCAATCGTCCTTCTAACACCACAAGCATTTCTCAAATTGATGAAAACCATCTCCATGATGATTCATTTTCATCACAACAACTACGCAAAAGCAATCGGTATGATGTTCCTGTTTGCATCTTGCAGTGCTTCTTGTGAAAGCGATGTACCCGTCGTAGTTCGATCAGATGAATGTCCCATCAACTACAATGATTGGGAAACAATGTTGCCAAGCTTCGATGGATGCTCTATCATGAAGAAGAGATATTTGAAGCGACCATTTTTTCCAACTCCAATGATGTGATGGATCCCGAAATGAATTTTAAAGTAAGGTTAATGTAATTATATACAATAATTATTGTCCAGATTGTAGATATGATTATTATGTGTATTACTTTTGCTTTATAATAACTTATATTTTTATGTCTTTATAGTGTTTAGATGGTATCTAAAATGATGTTTAATAGTTTCAATTCATTTAAATATTTGTTTTCTGTGAAAATCAAATTTAGTTTATCCCATTAAAAATAGGTAGTAGCCATATACGTATTTGTAAGTGTCTAAACTTCTTAATTTGAGTAACCAAAATAGCTGAAACATTTAATAAATAGTTTGCGATTGCTACCTGGATTTGTTTTTTGCAACATGTGTAACCAAGAAGGGATCAGAGTGTAGTCGTGTGGATTTCCTCTTACTTTTTGCATTGCTTTTTCCTTTAATCTCCATGCTTTTTGGTAGGAGATGGACACGTTATACTCCGTCATCATATCTTCCACAATGTCCGTTGGTGTGTAAACCTTCTTTAAGTTAGTTAGTTTATGCTTAATGCACTCACTAACCATCTCACTGTTTGCTTGTCTGTGATCTCCAAGCAAAATGTTTGACGAACAAGTGTGTACATCATTAAATTCTCTTACCTTGAACATAGTTGTTTTCCGAAACTTTGATGCTCTTAGTTTCCACTTGCAATTTCCATTGTCTAGGCATACCAGAACAAAATCTCGAGCACTTGTTCTTTCAACCTTGTGTTGTCTGTTTCGCCTTATGGAATGTAACCTTATTGCTTGTGAAAGGATTTTTTTGTTTATGTAAGTTTGATGTATTTTGACTTCAAACTTATTTGGATCTGAAATGACCTCATCACATTGTACTGCAGTGTTTGATATGTTATGCTTCGACTTGCTTTCTTTGTCAATTACTTCAATTGCCAGCTGCTCAACATATTGTGATTCATTTTGGTCTTCTTGTGTTGCCAACGTACCAAATTCATAATTCCACTGTGTCAATCTCATTGGCGTTTACGCTTTATATATATTCTTCTTCATTTATCACGTTATGTGAGTTTGTAGTCCTCCAATGATTTGTTCATAATCTATAATTAGTGGAAACTTTCTATTTTCATCTGATCTTCTACTGACTTCCATATAGAATCTTAAGGTTGCTTCATTTGTCACCTTGATTGAGGAATGTTGCTTTTAATCAAATTTGATTGCCAATTCATTGTGTTGTATTCAGATTTAATGCAAGACATATCATGTTCTGCATTTCTGTGAATGAACAGTTTGAAGGTGCTAGTAGGCCGGTAACTTCTAAATTTGTATATTAGCTACTGTCGGTCCATGTTCCGTTGAAGTAAATTACAATTGGAAGCATATCCATGGTCCTAATATCAAACTCAGAACATTCACACAAATAATGTAATTAGTATCCAAATCTTTATGCGTGTAAGAAAATATGATTATTCTTTGCTTCACAAACTAATTTGTAATCGATATAATTTAAATGTAATGTTTAGATACTAAAAAGCAACTTTATTAAGTAACTAAAGTAGACGATTTAGTATCAATTATTATGCATCAAAGTGCTTTCAGTTTGTTTATAAACAAATCACAAATTAAAATGACCTGTAGATGAAATACTATATATTAAACACTAAAAACAAGGAATCCAAATATAATTATATGAATTTTGCCAAATTTTGATATAAATGCTTCAAAAATATACATTTGTAACAAATAGTAGTTGGTAACTGAAATTACAAAATCAATTTAATTGGTTACCAAATTTAAACAATTCAGTAACCAAAATATACGTTATTGGTATCTATGTTACTGGAAAGTGATGTTTTCATTCATTCCATATCCAAAACATATATTATAATGAACCTGAAAATAAAATACTAAATATTAAACACTTAAAACAAGAAATCCAAATATTATTATATAAATGTTGCCAAATTTTTATATAAATGCTTCCAAAATTGGCATTAGTAACCAATAGTATTTGGTTACTGAGATTTCAAAAGCTATTTATTTGGTTACCAAATTAACACTATTCAGTAACCAAAATATACTTTATTGGTATATCTGTTTCTATAAAGTAATGTTTTCATTCTTGACATAAACAAAACACAAATTATAATGTCCCTGAAAATGAAATACTAAATATTAAAAACTAAAAACAAGGAATCCATCTATTTTTATATGAATGTTGCCAACTTTTTATATAAATGCTCCAAAATTTGGCATTAGTAACCAATAGTATTTGGTTGATGAAATTACAAAAACTATTTAATTGGTTACCAAAATAATATTAAACAGTAACCAAAATATACGTTATTGGTATCTTTGTTACTGTGAAGTAATGTTTTTATTGTTTCCATATGCAAAACAAAAATCATAATGTCGTAAAGGTGATTTTCCAAATGTTGAACACTTAAAACAAGGTAAACAAATCTTTATACGCATTTGCCCAAAACATTGTATGCGTGTCAAAATTGTTTTGAACAACAAATATTTACTGTTACAAATATCTCAACTGCAGTTGAATCCGTAGGTAACAAAAAATTATTTCAACACATATATTAACTGATTCGTACCTTTGTATTCCCTTTCCAGATTCGGTTTGCGATCTCTGTTTATATCTTTTCTTTCAGTTTCGGAAACCTGTGATCGGCTTGTGCATGTCGATTTCTGATACTCTGTTTTAGATTTTATGTGCTTTTGAATTAGTGCTCTGTAGTATGTATGCTTCTGCTTCTTCTCGATTGATGCTTTCTTGAAGATGATCAATTAGTTGAAGATGATGAATATCTGTAGAAGCTTTCAGATTTGTTCTCATATGGATCATTCGGTTTTTTTTCGTGATTTTGGAATGTTTTTTCTAGTTGGTAACTGACGTATATAGTGGAGTTGTTTTCTCCTAGATTTAAGGTGTTTGTATTTCAGTTGTTTTGGTTTCTGTGATGTGGATTTGCACTACTATTGATATTATTATATATTATTGCACTATTACTATAATTTTTTAAATGGTACACTATTCTTGTAATATCTTTCTAATACTTGTATACTTATGTAAAGGACCCTTAAAAGAACATCTCATGTTATTGGACACTGCAATTGTTCTTATCCTTGAGAAAGGCCAATTAACTCAACTTTTAAGAAGAGCCCACTACCTACTAGTAATGGAGGGTTTTTCTTGGGTGCCCCAAATCCACACACTTGACCAAGAAAAACAAGCAAATCAATTTCCTTAAATCAACACCTTTACCCAGATTTACTGGAGTAATTAATTACTATAATTATAATTAGGAGGACAGCTCTGTCTCTCTCTGTATTGGTAATTGGTAATTGGATCCTAAAATTATTGGAAAAAATTTCTACTTGATGTGTACGTACGTGACTACCCTAAACTTATTTAGTGGAGTACATAATAGACAGCATTCACGATTCTAATTATGTATGTGAATTCCAATAAATAAGCTTGGAATTCACTGTTTACTACTAGTATCTCCGTTTTTAAAAGATTATCATTTAAAGTTTTTGCATACCTTACAACACGAGAAATTCATAATGGAGTAGGAGTAGGAGTAGGAGTAGGAGTATATAATAACAACAAAAGGTAGTATTTCAAAACTTTTTGCTTTCTTAGAATTCAGCACATATACATACATTACATACATACATCCATCCATCCAAAAGATCTCCAGCTACCTAATTGCATCTAACTACTAACTAAAATCCTAAAATTAATCAGCATAAAAGTTACATGCCCAGAATTTGGCAAAGACTAGGCATGACATGGTTACTAGGAGGGGTTAGTATGGCTATATATTAGGTACCTACTTCAGAAACAATGGGATTGGGAAGGGGCATGGGGGAGGAAGGAATATAACATATATATATATATATATATATATATATATATATATCCTAATTTTTCTAAATTGCAGCAGCAATTAATGGATCGATATTTGGTTCACCAGAAAGCATAGGTGCACTCTCGCACACAGGATAGATATATGTCTTGGCAAATCAATCACGACCTTTGATCATGAGTATCGGACAGATGTCGAAAGATGATTGGTGCCCCATACTGCGGGTAAAGAAGCATCAACACCGTTGGTGCGTGTTGATACTGTGGGGACAACTGAAATGAGAATCTTTGTAATATTATGGCAAGCGTTAGCTTTGCTTGCAGGATTGCTAGATTTTGGCCTATACATGTCCGAACCCCGAGGCTAAAGGGCATGAAGGCAACAGGATGTTTCGAAGCTCGGGCTACCCCTTCTGAGAACCGACCAGGGTTGAACTCATTTGCGTCGTTCCCCCATATGACTGGATCGTGATGAACGGCCAAGATCGGTATCAGTAGTTGGGTCCCACGTGGGACCTGACAACCCCCGAGTTCCACGTCAGCTTTAGCCCGTCTAATGGTGGCCACGACGGGAGGGTAAAGTCGTAAAGTTTCATTGAGGATCATACCTAGCTGCACATACATACCACAAACATTTATTTATTTATATAAAAGATTTTCACGAGGATATTTTGGTAGTTTCAACAAAACAAATGAAAAAATTAAGACAACATAATTTTCATTTTTATTATGATAGGATTGATGGCTCTTAAATGAGGGTAGGGTGGGTTAGGGTTACCATCTTAAGCTTGGAAACATCATCTTTGGTGGGGTTGTCACGTGGTCCGCACACCTTGAGCACCTCGTCACGTGCTAGCACCTGCCACTGAGGGTGCATTGCTAGCAAAACGGTCGTCCACGTCAGCAAATTCGACGTGGTTTGCTCGCCGGCAAAGAAAAAGCTCTTGCACTCCTCAGCAATGTCATGGACGGTGATCGGTGTAGAAGAAGAAGAAGAAGAAGAAGAAGAAGAAGAATTCAATTCCTTCCTCTTCATGCTGGCCTGAATCATGAGGCCCAACAAATCCTTGGCCCCATTTTCCAGCATTTCGGTGTCCCAATTCTCCCCCCTTTGATCTATCACTCTCATTAGAGATTTCTTGATTTCCTTCTCCAGTTTCCAAGACTTGATGTTTCTTTTTGTGGGCAAAAATCTGGTACCAAAAAATTTATTATTATTATTACTGTATTATTATTATATTTATATTTCCACGGATTTTCATAAACCAACATTATATACTTACTAGTTTTTTTATTTATTTTTAATATATATATATATATATATATGACCTGAAAAATTAAAGAAGAAAATAAATAATATTAATAGAATGTTTGAAATATGAATTAATAATAAATTAGTAGCTACCTACCTATAACCGGGGATGAATACTTTTTGAAATGCCTCCGATGCTAAGGCCATTTGTTGGGCTTGGAGTTGGAAAATGGTTTTTCCATCTTCATAACTTGGGCCGAATGCAGTTCTAGTAACAATATCTTCCGTCAAGGTTTGATACCATTTGGAGACTTCAATTTCCACATCGCCAGAGTTGGACATTGCTAACCATTTGTCCAACATTTCCACCACGCTACTAGCCGCTACAGGGATCAACAACTAGAAAAAAATTGCAATGCAATTACTCCACTAGATATGGAATTAAGTGATACAGTATATAGCTGATAATTAATTAAACTTACTTTGAGGTTCTCCATATGGAAGGTGGGGGTGATGATTTTCCTGTGATGAGCCCATTTTTCGCCTTTGAGGCTTAACAACCCATCACCTTCAAGCTGTTTGATGAGCGGGTGAGCCTCATTCTTCTCATAAAATTCAGACTTTGAGGTGAAGATTTCTCTAATAAGGTCTGGATCAGCCACTGTGAGGCGAACTGTCGGTCCAAACCAAACAAGAAATGTTGGACCTGCATGGGTAATTTTTTAAAATGTACTACTACTTATTAGTAGGAGGAGTACTAATTAATACAAGTGATTCAGCATATTGATAATAGACGAACAACTAATATATACAGAAGACTATAAAAAGCATATATACATATATACATACATACATATATGTAATTGAAAGAAAAAGCTCAACACTAAGTGAGAAGGTTATAAGACGGCCACTAATTCAAGAGAGCTTGCTGCCTGCCTGCCTGCCTGTCTGTCTGGATATATATAGACTAGACCCTACAGCTACAATGGTAAGGAATGATGAAGATATAGAAAAAGAGAGAAGAGAACAAAACAAAGTAAGAAGAAGACAACTCAAAATTAACTAATAACTATGCCACTAGCAAACACAAATTAACACATCTTCATTATCAAAATTCAGGGCCAGGAGGAGGCTCAGTCCAAGCCACCCAGCCAGCTCCCCCAAAAATAAAATCTAGATCGAAGAACATTAACTATAAGGACATATATATTGGGAGCAGGAAAGTTAACGATAACTCCATGACCATCTATTTCAAAAGACAACAAAACTACTTTTCAGCAGTGATGATGAGATGGCTCATGAAAAAAAAATATTCAGAAATTTCAGAAAAGGATATATAGATAATTATAAATATTCTCACAAATACAAATTATGGAGAACTAGAGAGAGGGCGTGACAAGCTGAAGAAATGGCCTAAAGAGCTTTAAAAAGAACAAGTAAATCCAAAACTTACTTTCAAGTTTCAACTAACCTTTCAGAAGCTATAAAATGTTAAAGATAGACCAACCCAAAAATAAAAATAAATTAAAAATGGGCATCATCACACAAGGGCATCGTCCATAAGATCAATCATCAACACATAGCTATCTCTCATTGAAGATATAAAAAGAAAAAGTTTTTTTACCCAAAATTATACTAACTTAAATATGTGTGTAATATAACCTTGACAGCCCATTAGAGGATGCATGTCAAGAAACAAGAAAAATATTAAATTAAAGAAAACAATATCAAAAACCCAACAAACCAACCTAAGATTTGGAGTTTTCTTTTTCTTTTTTGAAAGAAAAACAGAGAGAATCAAAAAGGGGATGAAATGAAGTAGTGAAGAAAGTAATTACCATAGATTTTCTTCCAGTGGTGGTAGAAGGAGAGGACTCTAGGGAGAATATTATGAGAGAAAGGAAAAGGCATGGGTTGAGAAGAAGCCTTCAACATTAGGCTCACAATTTCCTTTGCATTGCCTATCAAGAAGCGATAAGGGGGGCCTCTGATTCCTTGCTTACAGAAATGTTCTTCAATCTTTCTGGGTCTCCACCAAAGCATAACCATAATCTTTAGCAACAAAACCAGCACTATAAAACACACAACAAACACTTTGATGAACCAACAGCTGTAAAACATGATCATCAGCTGATCTTCTTCCATGGATTACTTGTTGCTTGTATGGAGCAGCCTTTTTTGCTCTGCTTCTTTTTCTTCCTATCTTTTTTGTTTTGGTTGTGTTTGTTGCTTACTGGTAGTGTTGTCTCTTCACTTCTCCTTTTGTATTGCCACCACCACCAGCAACTAATTTAGAGAGAGAAGGAAAGGTCTGTTTGGCAAGGCCAACGGCGTAGGGGCCGCCATTGAGATTTTAAGGGTCAACGAATGATGTGTTTTTTTTTTGCATCTTTTATTTCTTAAGACAATGTTACCCTTTTCTTTTCTCACCAGTATCGTTCTACCCCATCTATTTTTTTTTTTTTTTTTTGAGTAATGCTACAAACACAACTATTTTATAAATATTTTATAAATTATAGATGTGGCATATTCTACCTCAACATATTAATCAACAAATTGTTTCAATGTAATCTTTAGCCCCACACAATATGTTGAGCTGGTGTATGCCACATCAGCAGTTTATAAAATATTTGTAAAATAGTTTGTATCTCTAGTATTATTCATTTTTTTTTTACTTTTCTCTCTTGATAATAAGGGTCTTTTCGGGATGACTTATTTTACAATGACTTATACATTAAAATTTAAAATGACTTATAAATCATATTAAGTGGTTATTTATAAACAAAAGTGTTTGACATTCTTTTGACTTATAAATCAGAAATTAAGTTAAAATAAAATGTAAAGGTGTTTGATTAAAATGACTTGTGAGTTAAAATAAGATGTAAACACTATAAGGACAAAACGGTCTTTTATATTTGGTCAAATTTATTAATTTTAAAATAATTTTAAAATTATTTTTTAATAAGTCAAAATTTATTACTTATTAAAAATAACTTATAAATTCAAAATAATTCAAAAATAAGTGATCCCAAATAATTCAACAGTACAAAATAAGAATATCTCTTCCTCTTGATGGGTTGAGTTTGGCAATCATTTTCTTTACAAACGCAAGTACTTTTTGAAGATATTATTCCAAAAAATATAAATTAATTTCTTAAATAATAAAAATTATTTCAATCACAATATGAATCATAAGTAGCGAAAATCACAATAAAAAGGAATAAATTCAAGGAATATTGGTCACATTTGAACCTAGAATCTTAAAATTAAGGTTCTCAATAGGATTCAGTTACTATGAAGTTAACTTCATAATAAGTTAGTTAATTGACTAATATAGTACTGACACACAGATAAATTATCTGCAGGCCTGCGTGTCAATACTATATTGATCAATTAACCAAAATTAATTTCATGCTAATCAGTCCCGTCTCAGTAACACGTGTATAATGTTTTAACTCAACGTCTTTGAGTATTCACAATAGTTTTTCTTATCTTTATCCCTACTCTACAATGTAACTGGGTCATTATGCAGGATAGTGATTCAATTTTTTCAATATGTACCCAACATGTTCCTTATATTGATTCCTTAAATAATGAAATTTAAAATTTTAAAGTTTCAACCGCCTAAGCATGTTTTGACCGTTGTAACTATTTGACATTTGTATTGGCTTCATGCGTTAGAGCCTATGATAGATGTAATATACTACAACCTCTTGTTTTTAATTATTAAATCGCTATTACTTTATTAATCTTTTTTGAAGTAAGTATATGATATTTTTAAATTTAAAATTAATATAATTTTAATCAATACATATTGCAACTTATTTAGGAAAAAAATATTATTTGTAAGACCCCAACTATGAATAAAGATTTAATTTTCTCTAAATATTATTTTAAATAATAAGGTGTGATTTGATATAATGTTATAGTTATGGGTGATATATGCAAATTTTGCAAGCAAACAAGTTATTATAAAATATTCGTTTGGTCGGAGAATATTCTTTTTGTCGGGGAATATCCGTATGACATCACAATCATTGATGGACCCCACAATGAAATAACTGTCGGATATAGAATGCGACAGAAATAACCTTTTTATAAAAATAAACGGCAAAATTTTTACCGTTAACTATAGAAATACTTGTGATAAAAGAACAATAATACGCGTGGTTGCACAGTAGCACACGTATTGTACAATATCTCTGATTATTAATGCTTACGTAAGAAGTCACTTTGTTCATTTAATAATTGTCATAGTAGTTATTGCATAGTATCTCATATTATTGATTCAATTATTGTCACAGTATCATCTGCATAATATTTTATATTATTAAATCAATAATTGAGACAACACATTTATTCATATTATTATTTGTATTATTGACAATGTTTAGAAAGTTGTGTCGAGAAAAGGGTTTAGGTTATTTAATTGCGCGCCAATAAGGAGAAATCCTTATCGGAAAGCCCTCTCTTTCCTGGGAATGATCTGATTGTCAATAGTGAGTTATAATATTAATGATGAATAATTATTAAAAGATTAAAAATATGTTTATTGAAGATAAATGATTTGTAGTAAATATTTATTCAACTTTTGATATAAATAGAGGCGTTTATTATGAGGCGTTTGTTGTAAGTTTGACTTATTATTCCATGGGGAGATGTACTAATTTTTTGGACCGTCGGTTGTGGTTTTAATAGTAAATCAATATGGACCATCCGTTTTAATAGTAAATCAATCTGATCGTCTGTGAATCAGCCATTATTTAGTCCATTCTCCTATAAATGAAAACTTATTTCTTCTTTCATTCTCACCAATTCACTAAGACACAAGAGAAACTAAAAAAAGAAAGAAGAACAATATTTTGCTATTTTACTATTACAGTATTCAATCTCCTACTAAGGTAAGAGATATTATTTTTCGTATTCATTATGTAATCTGTGGGAATAACTTGTCTACGCGGATTACCGCATGCATGGTGAATAACCGTTCGTACTCATTCTTTATTTATATATGGAAAAGATTTGTCTTCGCGGGTTACCACATGACGCGTGAAAATCTATTTACAGTTTGGTATTTTTTTTTGCGGGAAAAAGCAGTTTTACACCATTAAGCAATTAGCCATTGTACTTTAAAAATATTCAATTGACCTATTGTGATTTTTAAAAATGTACAATCAAGCCATTTCGTCCAATTTAACTAACAAACGTTTAAAAATATCCTACGTGGCTTTTTGAAAAAAAAAAATTTACGGTATTTATTTATGATCAAGGTGAGGAAGCTTGATTATCCTACATGATTTTTTTTCCTTTTATCTCTTTTCCAAATAATATATTAAAATTTTTGTATCAATGAGATCTATTACAACATTGTATTAATTTCTACAAAAATTAAAAATAAAAAAATCATTAATTACGTGGCAAAAAATAATTAATACTAATATATATTTTAATGATATAAAAAAGGTAAGTACATAATTAACATAAAATAGAAAATTTGATACAATTAGCAAAAAATAGTTTTAAAATTATAAAGATTACGCTTGTCTCAAGGTCCATAGATATTCGGTCTATGACGATTAATCCTAAAGTATAGTCTAAAAAAAAAACTGTCATATAGCATTTATTAAAACAGAATAAGATAACGATTATGTATATACATATAACCTATGTATATATAAGTAATAATAGAATTTCACATTATGAGTTGTTTTGTGAAAATTTTATATGTAAATGTAAGATTGGGAGAGTTTCTAAGAACTTACGACTAGGTAGCTAGTATAATTAACAAAATTAAAGTTTCAAAATTTGAATCAATACTACTACCACCATCCTAGTCCTAGCTTAATAGTAGTAATAGTAAATTAAGGCGTATAAATTAATTCAGTGCCGTGGACTTTTATCAGTTTAATTATAGTAGTGGTAGTAGTACTCCCTCTCGTCCTTAATATAGGTCATTTTAGAGTTGTGCACAAGTATTAACGAAATGATTATAAAACATTAAATATACTATCAATTATCTATATTGCTCTTGTATTGAAAAAAGAGAATTTTATTTATTGGTCAAAAAATAGTGAGAGAACCAAAGTTATATTTATTACTTGAAATAATATTTGAAACTAAACAATTAATACTTACTTGAAATGCTTAAATTACTTATATTTAGAAATAAAAATATTTCTTTAAAAAACGAATTATTTTAAGAAACGTGGGTAGTAGGAAATAGTCACCTATTGAGTAAACGCAAACATGCAACCAGATTGCCAGTGCCAGTAATTAAGTTGTCTGTTAAGTGTTAAGCAGTAGTAGTAGGAAAGCACACTATTGATAAATAATAATAATATAAATTTGCCCTTATTTTTCCTGCAACTCCATTATCCTATTTGTTTTTCTCATCACTCCAGACACTTTATCCCTATTTTTTATACTCTATTATTCATTACTATTAAATTTTGTAACCTTTCAAAGATTTTCTTTGTCTCTTATTTATTTTATTAAATTTCAATATTTCACGCAAATAGCTTATAGTATATTTGAAGTAAGAAAAAAATTGGCATCTCAATTAATTTTTCTCTCTCAAATATTTAGTGTTTTTTTTTCATTTCCATACATTTAAATTCTAATATAGATAAGTAGTCTACAAAAGTTAATATGTGAGAGAGAAATAAGGCTAAAAGGGCTTATAAGGAGTGCGATGGCTGATAGCTTTCTTCTCCTAGTCGTAGCTTGTTCCCAAAAAGAAGGATTAGGAGTTAGGATTGGGGATGGATAGGGATTAGGGGGCACAAAGGGGGTTGTTATTTTGGAATGTTGCTCTTAAATTTATGCACATGGGAACAAGGCTGTCTATTTAGTGGGGAAATATGCTTTGGGTTGACTCAACAGTGAGTACCCACCCAAGGGCACCCTCGCCTAATCTTGTCTTAATACTCCCAAGACATGTTTGGGTCATGTGCCCTTCATGGGCCCTACTTCCTTCCTATATACACACACATTTCAACCACAACAACAAACTCTCTCATTTCTTTCTTACATTTTTCACCCATAGTATGAGTGCCTAGAGGAGGAGAGGTGTCTTCCTTCATCTAATATGGCGATACAACTTTACCTTGTGACATGACTGGAGAAGCATATTAAACTTTTTAGCCACCTCCCTCCCTTATTATCCTCTTTCATATATGCATACACATTCATTGTACTTTTAGCATCTGTGAAGATAGTATTGTGGGATACATTGTACTACAATCCATAAAAATTAATTAGACTCTTAGGCCGGTTCGGGAATGACTTATTTTAAATGACTTATAAATTAAAATATAAGTTGATTTATAAATTATTTTAATTTATGACTTATTAGTAAAATCATTCAAGATCAATTTGATTTGTAAGTTAAAATAAAGTTAAAATAAGTTATAAAAAGTGTTAGAACATTTATAATGACTTATAAGTTAAAATAAATATAAAGATTACTAAAAAGGACATTAATAAAAAGAGGGGCAAAATATATATTACATTTGGTCAAACTCAGCGTATAAATAGAAAAATAAGTCATTCCCGAACATGTAAATATTAACAAATAACTTATAAATTGGTCATAAATTATTCCCGAACAGACTCTTAATGTGAATTAGAGGGATTAATATAAAATAGGAAAATGATATTCCAGAACTAAAATGAAATATCATTATTAGTCGTAAGGTACAATACGCACCAATACATAATACAGTTAATATTGCATTTATTGCTCTAAACTAACAATATTTAACACTTTTATGTTACGTTTAGATTGAAAAAAATAAAACAATGAATGTAATAGAGAGTGACATTTCATTCTTAACTGGAATGAGTCATTCCACATTTTTCTCCAATGAATAAAATTCACAAATTTGATAAGAATGAGAATAATTCATTTCATTCTAATAAAACAACCATACACATTTTTTTCATTTTATAAAAATGAATTAATTCTCACATTCATTTATGTCATCCAAATGTATCATTAACATGTTGAAAACTCTAATATTTAAAAGAAACTCTAGATAATATCTAAAAGTGTCTGTCACCAAGTGAATGTCTTGTGAGTGTCTAAAAAGAATGACATAATGTAAAATCTTGAAAAGACATTAACTTAATTAAATCTTTAAAAAAATTATTATACGTATCACGTTTTAAATAAATGCATTTTATATTAAAATGACCTGAAAAAATTTATCATCCCATATCAAGAAATACACGTATCGTGCATATCGAAACGTGGCCCTAAGTAACATTCATTTCGAGTGATCAAAATATGAACTTGTATTATGGGAACTTTCATGGTGAAATAGCAAGGAGTCTAGCTTGCAACTCAACCAGAGTTAACTGCAATGACGAAGTCATATTAGAGAGTGTCGGCTCAATTGATCTCATTAAAAAAAAATATTTATTTTATAATATATGATAAATTTAGAAAAAAATTAAATGTATTAAATAAATTGACCTACTAAAATTTTATACTTTTTTTAATATACGGGATCAAATTGAATTTTTTATAACTTTATCAATTTCATATTACTTATTCTCTTGATGTATACATCTTTCTCCGATTTTTAAAATAAATAATAATCGATTTATATTATTTTTATAACATAAATTTTTAAATATTTATTAATAAATTTGTGATTAGAAAGACGATTATCTCCGCTTAGAAATTTTATATGTAAACAAATAATAATTCATCGATTCTATTTAGCTTTTGTTTATACAAAATATTATAACTAAGGTTGTGTGTAAGTTATCAAAGTGATATTTAATATTTTGTGATGCTAAATTGTTAATTTAAATTGTATAAAATTTTGTTGTTTCAATTGGTTTTGGAACCTCAAATCGCACCAAATGAAGTTGCACCGCATTTATTAAAAATCACACCGCAACAATCATGTATGCGGTTTTGATTTGTCAAACCGCACTAAAGCAGCTTTGTATACTGATTTGGGTTTCAAATCGCACCATGCTCACCCCTACTCTTAGCACCGAGACATGACACTTGTGTGGCAATATGATCATTCCATGGCGTTTCCTTTTATTTTGTATAATGCTCTAGTTGTGAGCTTTGGCCATTTGACATGTTTGTTTAGGTTGCATATGGGTCGACCCTAGTTTTTATTTTGTTTTGCAGATTGGTTATATTTGTGCTAGACATGCATTCCGATTTGTATGCATTTGGATTCTTGGTCCAATGTATGATTTGCATGTGTGACATTATTTATACTTTGTCTGTGTGACAAGGTTTTATTTTGTTTGAAGCTCGGTCTGAAATAACCACTTAGCCACGTTGATTCAGCCTTTTATTTATTTCGTTAATTCTGTTGATTCAGATATATTTTATTTTGACTTTGGAGATTATATTATCATCGGTATTTATGTTAAGACCTTATTCAATTATTTTGTCAATCTATTTCAGAATTTAGTTGTGCATTTTTATATATCTCTCTATTCGTGATTTTGCATTTTGCTCATAATGTGATGTTGTCGTACGGAATTAAATTCTAATATTATTTCTACCATTTGATTTTGCTTTGTCATTTAATTTATTTAAAGGGTGAGATTTTAAGAAAAGATTGACATAAATATCGACGAATTTGGAAAAATTGATTTTAATGATTGGGTCGAATTAGCTAGAGTCGTCATTTAATATAGTTTAAATGGATGTACCAATTGAATTTTGAAGGTTTTCGCAATATGGCCCAATATGTGACTCCGTAAAATTGGTCTGGAACCCGAGATTCATAGAATTCGGGGACTTTCTTAAGCGAGTAGAAGGTGTTAGTGTAAAATCCCAAATTTTACGAATAAAAATTTAAATTTCTCGAAATATTTTTTTTAATATTATGGTGTGAATTTGAGATAATGTTATAGTTGTGGGTAGATTTATAAATTTTGCAATGTATGTAAAGTTGTTATATAATATTCTATTGGTCTGGGAATATTTATTTTAACAGAATATTCGTATTAACCAAGACAATCATTGGTGGACCCCTACAACGGAATTATTGCTTTGATCGAGAAAAACGACAAAAATATTTTTATGAAAATAACTATGGAAGTTTTACTGATTAATCATTGAAACACCCGGTGTTAAAAAAAATGCGAGGAATACGCGTATGGTCGCATAGTAGACACTATGATTGATTATTCATGCTTACGTGAGAAGTCACCCGCTTTTGTTAAATTATTGCCACATAATTGTTGAATAAAGATCTCACGTTATTCGATTCAATTATTGTTTATATTTTATTTATTATTAAATCAATAATTGAGATGACAGAGTTATTAATATTATTATTTGCAATATTAACGATGTTCACAAGTTCGCCAAGGAGAGGTTTGGTCACCTAATCAAGCGCCAATATGGGAGAAATCCTTATCGGAAGTTCCTCTTTGAACGACCGGTCGATTAATATTATCATGAATTATAATAATGATGATAAATGTTGTTAAATTATCAAAGGATTTTTTATGAAGTATTTGATGTATTTTATGGACCCCATTTACCCATTTTCCAAAATAATCGGTAGAAATTTTTTAATAAAAGTAAATGGGGCCACATGTGGGGTCCATATGTGTTGAAAAAGAAAATGAATTTGGAAATGGGGAGTAAGAATATACGTATGGGATAGGAAGATATATATGTATATATGTATGTAATGAGTTTGTGGTGGGAGATAAGGATAAAGGAAATGATAGGTGATGTGTGTGTGTGTGTATGAAAATGGTGGAAAAGATGATATGTGATGTGGGTGGGAAAAGTAAAATTTGTGTGAATATATATATATATATATATATATATATATAATTAGTGAAAGTGACATTTGGGGTGGGAGAATTATGTTGGTCCCGGGAGGGAAGAAAAAAAAATTCAAATGGTGTAGATATATAATATATATAGAGATATCTAGCATGTGTTTATATACATATGTATTATATTTTATTTTTTTGTTTTAATCCTATTTGTGGGTTGATTGAAAGTTGCATCAGTGTGTTATCAAAATTTTGATCCGTGAATTTGTAAAGACATCATGTTGTATAAATGTAATATATATAATATATATTATATTTTATTTAAAAGATTTTATTCGGACCGCTCATTTTTAAGTAAATCAACTGGGCCGCTCAGAATTAATTACTATTCACCCATTCTTCTATAAATAATGCTCATTCCTTCATTATTTCTTACGAATTCACCAAACTCTGAGAGAAAACCGTGAGAGATAATTCTTCTTTATAATCTTCGAGCGTATTTTTTAGCGTTTAAGAAAAAACTTTTGAGCGTAATGCAAGTTTTTTTCAAGTATATCCTCGCCACCGATGTAATACTCTTCTTTATAAGGTAAGGGTATTTTTTTTCATATTCATGAAGAGAACTTCATTATTCCATTCTTTATTATTCTGTTGAACATCCTCGTCATGCAAGGCTTTTCGCCTGGGACTGGTTCCGTCTTTAGTATTCTCGTTGAATATCATGTATGCAGGCGTTTTGTGGGACTGATTCATTTATTTATTATTCATTGAATAACCTTGCCTGTCGCTAAGACACTGCATGCATGGTGATTTCGTTATTCCATTCATTATTATTACATTGAATATCCTGCATTGAGCGACGTTTCGCTTTGACCGGTTCCGTTATTTATTATTCTGTTAGAATAACATGTTCATGCCAAGTACCACGTGCGTGGTAATTTCTTTTGTTATTCCATTCTTTATTATACTCACAAATGTTAAAGTTTTGACTCTATACTCCATGAAATTGATGGAATATCCTCGATATTCATACTTCATCCAAAGATCTTTTCGGAAAATATTCTTCTCGAGTATTCTTAAATTTTACTCTACAAAGAAGTATCATGTTGACAATTTGGACGTTATTAGTTCCTCGAATAAATTAATTCTTGAACTTGTTTTATTGAATTTTATATCATTGTTATCATCCTCATACTTATATTTTGTCGAAAGTCATCTCGGCAACAGAAGTGCATAGATGGACTTGGTATGATTATGACCGAGGATTATTCTAGAGTAATCATAATCATAATGTTACAAATGATGTGGTAAAAGTCCTCATTGGCCCGTAGTGCATTGATGGATAGTTGTTATACGATCATGACCATTGATGAATACGCCGAATATCCTTGGCCCGTAGTGCAATGGATAATTTATGGGTGTGATACTTATGAATATCCTCGGCCGTAATGTCTGTGGATGAGGTGGATTATTTATTAAGTCGAGTCCCAATGATAAAAGTGATGAAAACCTTTTAAATCATAAAAGATAGTAGATTTTATTCTCTACTTGACTCTTTAAATGGATCGCATGTTTTCACCGCAGCTTAAACTTGATGTTTATTGTATTTTATCGCTTTAACATTGGCCAAGACTAATGATAATTTATTCTCGTATTATCTTAGTCATAATATTTCTTCTTGGGCTAGTTGAGCTCACCCTTTCTTTCACTTTCTTCTCAGAAATGAGAACGTAATCCTGACTAGTCGAGGAACGGAGTGACCGGTCCGGATGATAGTATTAGTAGTCCTCACTATTCTCATAAGTAGTGTGACAATAAATGTAATGAGGACTTATTCGGTGAAAGGTGGATATTGCTAAGAAAATATTTGTATTAAAACTCACAAACTTTTCTTGTTGTATATTAAAGATTATATTCATTTCTCAGTACGTGTATTTGGCGACTTCGTAATAGGGTGGTGTGTACCTATTTTGGGCGTCTGCCATAACAGTATCAAAGCTTAGGGATACGATCCTCGCTAAGATGTGAGACAAGAACTGTGGAGGAGAGACGGAAATTCCTTCGCTAATTTGACCTACCTAAGTTTATTTGTTATTTAATTGGCTCACGAGTATATTGATAATATGTGACATGTTAATTAACCCTTGTTTTGTGGCAGTATTTGAAAATGGCAGCTGAAAATGTCAATAATGGAGTGATTGAGACCGTGGAGACACCTCTAATCACCAACCAGGATAATGTAATATCAGGCTAAAAAAAGAATTAGTAGATATCCATGTGGTGAGGAAGAATTAATAGTTTGCTCCTAGCTAGTCGCAGAGGTAGCAAGCAATAAAGAGTGAGGAAGAAGAGGAACCCGAGGAGAATTTATTGTAAGAAATTTTAATCAAAATATAGAATCGCAAGATCGTGATTCGTGAGTTAGAAGAACATGTCAAGAACTCAAGAATCGGTCGTGGAACAAAGGGATGCAACAATTCAAAATTGTGTTACCCGATATGTGATGCTCGAACAAAATCACTCTTCGGGGAAGAGTGTAAGATATTAAAGTTGAATTTGAGAATTCAAATATCAAGGATCACCGGAAAAGAAGAAACAACTCGAACGAGTGAGAATGAAGATGTGTGGGTAATACACGTGATTTACGTGTGTTGATATTAATAGAAAAGAGATATACATTTCTCTTTTGGACAAAGAATTGGGAGAACCTAACTTGAAGTTTTAAATTATCCTCAGACAGAAAGGCACAATCTCAATTCGATATGGATCAAGATTGATGATTCAGATCATGAAACAGGAATACAATGAAGCAGTTGATATTTTAAGCATGAAGTCTGCATGTGTGTGTGTGATTTTTGAGAAAGCCTTTGTTGTTCTTTGAATTATGTTAAGTGCCTTGATTTTAAGGGTTGCTTTAAGCTTTTTTTATCCTATGAGCGACGTTGTTTTCAAAGTAGTGTTGAACCTATGCACAAAGGATTTGATTTAAAGAAAAAATTATTTTGAGATAAAGCATATTGAAACGTTGTTTTGGAAAATAAGGTTTTAAATCCTTAGTCAAATAGGAATCGAGATCCTTTGTTACTTCTGATTATTAACCTTAAATTTGTCTATGCCTGAAGCGCTTTATTTTTTTTATAAACTATTTGTTGTTTTGTTTGGAAATTGTTTTGAGTGATAATGCATGAAAGAAAACATCAAAGGGGGTTGAGCCATCTCCGAGCATGAAAGTCGTCTCGATAGACCCGAACACCTATAATCGTAAATTTTACTATTACGACGCCTTAAATCTGATCTCTCGGGACGAGACCCTCGTAGTCGCTTTAAGGTCCGGTATTACATATATAATTATTTGTGCGGCATAATACTACACTTTCAACAAAAAGTCCATCGTGAGAATTTAGTCGAGATTCGATTAGTAGATTTCAACCCCGGAATTATAGGCTCACATTAGTATGCTTGACACATAAATATAAAATGTATCATAAACCCGCTATTAGGTGATTCATTGATTGAAATCCCTAGTGCGAATAGTTAGGACCCCCTCACCACTAGATATAATAACTAGATCTAACCTACATCCGAGTCAATCTAGCATAAAAGTTTAAACTTTGAAGCTTTGAACCGATTAAAGGTTAGATCCGATCGATCTAGGATGTATCTAGTGGAAAACTTGGATTTCTACTATATATAAGTAAAATAATTGATAAATTCGCTAGATTTATAGATAAATAACCAATACATGTATATAGATTACAACTTTAACTATATATAAGTAATATATTGAAATAGATCTAGTAGATCTAACTAGATTTACACTAAAATGTACAAAGATTATCTTTTTTTGCCTTAGGGAATGAAGAAACAAGCTCCTTTTGACTTGGATCTATGATATATTGCTATATGTATAAGATCTAACTATATATTGTTATATTTAGCTTGAATCTAGTGTTTTTCTCCTTAACCCGAGCCTTTCACTTTAGGATTGGACTTTCTCTTTCTAAAATTAACTCTCTTTTTTTGTCAAATGAGCTGTTGATGATCTGATAAGGAACTCAAGACAAACAGCAGTTGCACCTTTGGCTGGGTCCTGTGGGTCCCGCTGTCTCGAACTTTGTTCTTTCGGTCATCCGTGTCTTTTAATCCGGGAAAGGTTGAGATATGTGCCCAATCATCTCGAAAAGCTTTTGTAAGTGTTGTAAAATGAAATCGAATCTTCATGATTTTAAGTCCTAAGATATATGAAGCAAGCAACCAACCGACAGTATCTTGAGTTTTTTTACCGTGGGTCACCGATAATTCGCCTTGAGTAGTTCGGGTGATCTCCTGGGGCATTGATGTGGTGACTTCTTACGACCTCATCATTAGCTTTGCGATACTCGCTCGAACCATGTCGTGTTTCGGGCGACGCGTTGCACCGCCGCTTTTCCATAGGGTTGACCGGGGTGAAATTATGTCTTTGTCCTCCAATCTGGTTATCTTCGTGGTGAAATTTGTTTTACCCTTCTATAGTGTTAAGAAAAGGAAAGCGAACTTTCGGTTTTTCTTCCACATGTGTTCAGAAAGTGCAGCTTTTAATGTAAGAGAGCTACTTTTAACCTAAATATGTTTATTTAATTTTAGGTTTTGATTATTCCGTTAATTTTTTGGAGAATTGTATTTAATTGAACATTTATGGATTACCAACTATTAAATATTTTGAAATTATTAGTGCTCTATTTATTATTTTTAGATTTGTTGTGCTTTGTGTGTGACCTTCCTTTCCTATTCGGGAATGGGTTGTTACAAAAATGATATTCCAACATTAACAATAACAAATTCGGATGTAGTATCCGATTAAATATGATGTTTTGAAGAGTTCGATAGTAGAGATTAGTATACAACGTAAAAATGATATTTCTACACTAAAATGAAATATCATTCTCAACCGTAAAATGTACAATACGTAATAAACATAATACAATTCTAGATTGTATTTATTGCTCTAAACTAATGGTATTTAACTCTTATAATACAACTCTTATAATATTACATTTTCGGATTAAAGTGAAAAATAGAAAAAGGAAGGAAATCAATTAAAGTGAAATAATTCATTTCATTTTGATTGGAATGAGTCATTTTATAGTCTCCTCAAAGGAATAAAATTCACAAATTTGATATAATGAGACTGGGTTCATTCATTTTCAATGAAACAAAAAATCATTCTATATAAATAAGTCATTTTAGTCTCGCACTTTTATTTCTACCATCCAAACGTGTCATTAACAGTGGTAAAAAGGTGAAGTATTGTGTTTCATGTGTAAGACCCTGAATTTTATAAAATAAAAGTATTTAATTTTTCTTATAATTGTTATTCAGTAAATGGTTAAATTGATAAAAAGTTAAAGTTAAGGATGATATATGAAATTTTTCAAAATACGGAAGTGGTTATAAAATATTCATTTATGTCAGAGAATATTCGTTTGGTCGTGGAATATTCTTGTTGTCGGGGAATATTCGTACGACGACGCAGCCATTTATGGGCCCTATAACAGAATAACTGTCATTAGATGAAGAAAATGACAAGTTTGAGTTTTTATAAATAATTCTATAGTAGTTATTACTGCTAACACTCGTTGGAATACCGTGGTTAAAATACAAGAATACGCGTGGTTGCACAAAAGAGAATACGTTATTACGCAAAGATTTTTGAATTATTGATTCTTTTCGTAAGAAGACACTACTCAATAATTATTACGGTAGTTACCGCTCAATATTTTATTTTATTGATTCAATAATTGCTACGTTGATAATTTATATTATCATTGTTGCAATAATTGTCATCACGTAGTATTTCTCATTATCGATCAATAATTCATATTATTTGAATAATATTATTAGATAGTATTGACAATGTCTAGAAAGTTCATCAAGGAGAGGTTTGGTCACTTAATTGCGCCGCTAAGAAGGAGAAATCCTTATCTGAAAGCCCCTCTTCCCTCGAACCGCCTCGTTTGTCATAATCATGGATTCTCGTAATATTATTTGTGAATAATTAATTATTAAT
Source organism: Panax quinquefolius (assembly GCA_020205615.1). Classification (NCBI taxonomy): domain Eukaryota; kingdom Viridiplantae; phylum Streptophyta; class Magnoliopsida; order Apiales; family Araliaceae; genus Panax; species Panax quinquefolius. Next base: position 22,981,995 of record CM035161.1, read on the forward strand.
TTATATGATAAGGAAATATTTATTTGATGTGGATAGAAATGATAGATTTATTTATGTGGTTATAAATGAAGGAATTAATGTTGAGGTGTTTTATCAAGATTTTATCTTGATTAGAGGTATTAAAAACTCAAATCGATGTTCTTAAAACTTTATCAAGGTGAGTTATAATTTTAATCCCACCGTTGGATCGTTAGATTTTTGGATATATTATACATATATATGAGTTGAGTATATGAAAAACAAATTTTGAACCATTGAAAATTAACGATGATTTGTTATGAATTTTAAAAGGTGTTGAAGCTAAAAAATCATCCGCTTCAGGATTTTATATTTTCCGCTTGAAATTTGAAAACTCAAAGCTACAAAGTTGTAGAGAATTCGATTTTATGCGAAATGGACATAAAATTCATATTTTTCCCGATAAACGGCTATTTTTTTTATGAATTATTGAAGTTTCGTAAAATAAAATGATTTTTATTAAAATTATGGGTGGGACCCACTTTTGTTTTACAACATGTGGGCTGCCAATTTGTTCAAAAGATGGCTGGCCTTGATTTTCAACCTAGCATGCGTGGAAGAAAGAAAGAAATAATAATATTATTTTATTATTTAGTCTCCTTTTGGCGTTTCTAAAGATTTTCCTATAAATAAAGCGCTTAGGTTAGAATTGAAAATCACACCGTAAAACAAAGTTTTCTTTCTCTATATTATCGAGCGTATTTTTGTGAGTATTTAGATACTTTAAGAGTTGCTATTCAAAGGTAAGTTTCCTTCATTTTACATCCGGATATTCCTAATGTAAGTGACTTTCTCTTTTCGAGGTAAAGATTTTAAGATTATTATGTTTATCATGTTTCGAATTTTCCGGACCTTCAAAAATTCTAGAAAATTTTGAAATGATAATTTGATGAGTTTCCTTGATTGTGTCCAAAAATAGCGATTTTTGGATGTATAGATTAGGAGTTATGGATTTTATTAGAAAAGACTATTTTAAAAGTAAACTCTTATAACTCCTTGTGGTTAACTCCAAAATTGGTGAAATTTTTATTTGGAGTACATCTATATAACATCATTATATTCTGTAAATTTTAGAATTTTTGGACAAAAGTAAAATTTATGATAAATATCTAAATATTCTTGCAATTTTCACCATGTGAAAATAGTAATGAATTTTAAAATTTCGAGAAAAATATATGTTCAAGATGGGACTATATTATGCTAAATCCTGAAAAAGAAATATTTTGAACTGATTTGGTATTTTTAATGAAAATAGACTAGTTATGAATAAATAAATTAAATATGTTATGTGAAGTAACAAAATTAAAAATAGGATTTTATGGTTTTAAAATCCATATACGGTATATGCATTTTTTTGATGAGGTTGTTGGTTATCGGTGATGAAATCTTATGAGTTTGGCATTTTAGTATGATTAAACGCATTATTTAGTAAAGTATAAATAATTAAAATAAATTGTTTATAAGTTTAAGAAATGATTAAAATATTATGGTAGTATTAATAATATTAGATTATGAGATTATTAAGATTTATAACATTTGGATTAAGGTATTATAAAATCATTGATTTATGAATCTTACTCTCAAATTAAATGCGTTATTGATCAGATTGTTTTTATTATCATATATAACATTTTTATAATCCCAAATGATGAAATTTCTTCGATTTAAGTGTAAAGATGGGTAGATTATTGGTACGATCGTGGACTATAGGTTCTATTTGGCCAAGAGCAGCATTTAATTGTTGAATTGGTATGATCATCACCGCTTAATTATCAATTTACAATTAAATATTTTTAGCTTAAGTGCAAGGTGAATCGATCAACATGGTTATAATTATTGTTTATATAAATTCGAAATGATTATATATTTCTTTGAGATATGAATATCTTTGGTTCTGTAGTTCAAAGATGAATCATCGATGAACATCTTTTGCCCGTAGTGCAAAGATGGCATCATTATTAAATATCTTCGTCCGTGAGTGCAAAGATTGGCAGGAGACCGGATTTTATCAATAAAGATTTAAATTTTTATCGAAATAATTTTTAATATTATGGTGAATTTGAGATAATATTATAGTTGTGGGTGAAGATTTATAAATTTTGCAAAGTATGCAGTGGTTTATATTATATTCGATTGGCTCTGGGAATATTCGGTTTTAGCGAGGAATATTCGTACATACAACTACTCAATCATTGGTGGATCCCATAATGGTAATTATCATTAACGATTGAGAAAACGACAAAAATATTTTATCAAATAACGGCATGGAAGTTTTAATTAGTAGTTCTTTGTTGAACTACTTTCAGTAGTAAAAAGTGCATGTAATAAGTGTAGTTTCGCATAGTAGCACATACTATTGATTATCGATGCTTATGTGAGAAATCACCGTTTGATTCCATTATTATCGATTAATAATATGAATTATTATAATGATAATTTATCGTTTTATTTTATTCAGATTATTAACGTAATAAAACGAAATATCTTTTATATAAAATAGAATACTTTTATTAAAGTTATTACATAAATAGAATATATTATATTTTATTACGATAGTGTTGTCATGATGTTTTTAGATAGTGTTTCATAGAGATTGATAAGGTTTGCATAGTAAAATATTTTATATAAATAGAATATATTATATTTTATTTAAAAGATTTTCTTTAAATATGGATGAAGTCGGATTAAAGTAAATCAACTCGACCGCTCACGGATTA
>CM035161.1:22984829-23112329 GCA_020205615.1 Panax quinquefolius
AGAATAGGTATCCTCTACCTCGTATTGATGACTTGTTTGACCACCGCAAAGGGGCACAATTCTTTTCAAAATCGATCTTCGCTCGATATAATCAAATCAAGATTAGAATCGAGGATATTCTAAAGATCGCCTTTAGAACTCTCAGACGGGCATTATGAATTCTTAGTCATATCTTCTTGATCGACTAATGCTCCTATGGCTTTCATGGATATGATGAACCGAGTATTCAAGGAATATTTGGATCGGTTTGTTGTTGTCTTTATTGATGACATCCTTATATATTCCAAAAGTCGTGAAGATCATGAGCACCATTTGAAGCTAGTACTCAAAAACTTCGTGAAAACAAACTATATGCCAAATTGAAGAAATGCGAGTTCGGCTTGAGAAGTAGCAGATCCTTGGGCGCGTGGTGTCGAAACATGGAGTATCTGTTGATCCGGTGAAGATTGAAGCAATACTGAGTTAGAGCAACCAAGTCGGTGATCAAGTGACGTAGCTTTTTGGCTTATTGGTTATTATCGGAGATTCGTGGAAGGTTTTTCTCGAATCTCTACTCCATTAACTCAAATAACTTTCGGAAGGATACAAAATTTATTTGGAGCGAAGAATCGAGAAGAGTTTCCAAGAGCTTAAGAGGAGACTTATTTCTAAGACTGTTTACTAACAATACCATCCGGTTCGGATGGATTTGTTATCTCACGATGCTTCGTGCAAAGGGTTAGGATGTGTTCTCATACAACGTGGAAAGTCATAGCTTTATGCCTCGCGACAACTTAAAGAGTATGAGAGGAATTATCCTACTCATGATCTAAAGTTAAGCGATGATTTTTTCATTAAAAGATATGGAGGCACTATCTATATGGGGAGAAAGTGGAGATATATTCGGACCATAAAAGCCTTAAATATTTCTTCACTCAAAAGAACTCAACACGCGGCGAGATGACGTTGGCTCGAGCTATTGAAAGACTACGACCACACTATTCAATACCATCCCGAAAAGCGAACGTGGTAGGCGACGCGTTGAGTAGAAGATCATATGCGGAACGAAAAGCGATGATGTCAAGTATACACATAGAGCCAACTTTAATAGAAAAGTTAAGGTTCGCAAGACCACCAATCTTGAGTGATGCGTATGAAGAAGAAAGTACAAGAAGGAGCTATTCCTAAGCGAGAATTGATGAAGAAGGAATACTTGAGTCCACTCTGAGACTTTGTGTTCCTAACGACTGATTTGAAGTACAAGATTATGATGGAGGCACACAATACACCATTTGCAATCCATCCTCGAAGTACTAAAATGTATCGTGATCTTCTACATACATTTTGGTGGAACAATATGAAGAGAGAGATTGCAAAGTTTATCTCGATGTGTTTAACTTGCCAACGTGTAAAGGCGAGAGCATCTAGTACCTAAGGGTCCGTTATAACCACTGAGATTCCAAAATGGAAGTGGGAACACATTACCATGGATTTCGTTACGGGTCTTCCTACGGTTTTCTCAAGGCATCAATGCTATTTGGGTTATTGTTGATAGATTAACCAAGTCTCGCATTTTTTCATTGATACGGAGACTTATTCCTTGAACGCCTTGCTAGTATGTGACGTGAATGAGATTGTGAGGTTGCATGACATGCCAAGATCCATAGTTTCGGATCGTGACCCAAGATTCACTTCAAGATTTTGGGTTAGCTTGCAAAAAGCTATGGGCACGGATTTGCGATTTAGTTCGACATACCATCCTCAAACCAGACGACAATCGAGAGGACTATTCAAACTCTTGAAGATTTATTAAGACTCTGTGTCCTGAGACTTCAAGGCGGTTAGGATAAGTATTTACCATTGGTGGAATTCTCCTACAACAACAGCTTATCGAGCAAGTATAGGTGTGGCTCCATTTGAAGCATTATATGGATGAAAGTGTCGCTTCCAATATGTTGGGATGAGGTGGGTGAAGCAACATTGTTGGGACCCGAGTTAAGATGCGATATATCACCGAAAAGATCCAAATTATTCGACGGCGATATAAAGCGGCACAAGATCGACAAAAGAGTTATGCGGATCTTCATCGAAAGGACGGGAATTTAGTGTAGGGGGATCATGTATTATTGTCGTGTTGCTCCATGGAAGGGAGTTACAAGATTTGGGAAGAGAGGAAAGCTCAATCCACGATTTATTGGTCCATTTCAAATTCTTGACCGAATAGGAAATGTAGCTTATATAGACTCGCGTTACCTCCGAAAGTATGTCTCGTGTTCATAATGTATTTCACATATCATGTATTTCGTAAATATGTGAAAGACCCAACCACGTTATAGAAGTTAGAACCGGATGAGATAACCAAGACTTAACGTATGAGGAGGTACTGTCAAGATCTTGGATTGGAAGGAGCATGTCCTACGCAAGCAAAAGGTCATACCATAAGTTAAAGTTTTGTGGAGGAATCATGCTATAGAGGAAATGACACAGGAATTGAAAGCGAAAATGAAAGCGAGGTATCCTCACCTTTTCAAACACTGTGTGCGTATCGTCAATTTCGAGGACGAAATTTCATAAGGAGGGAGGTTGTAAGACCCCAACTTATTTTTAATGAAATTTAATTTTCTATTTATTATTTTGAAATAGTAAGGGTTGATTTGATTAATGTGATAGTTAGGTGTAAAATACGCAAATATTTTAAAATAAGCGAGTGGTTATAAAATATTCATTGTTGTCGAGGAATATTCGTTTGGTCGTGGAATATTCGACTTTGTCGTGGAATATTCGTATGCGGCCAGTAGCAGACCATGTAAATTTCTATAACGAAAGCCGATTGGATGAAGAAAACGACAAATATAAGAGGTTTAAAAATAATCTACAGAAGTTGTTACCAATAATCATCGTTAAAATACCCTATGGTTTAAAACACAAGAAGACACCTGTATTGCACAATTATTGATTCTTACGTAAGAAGGCACTACTCAATAATGGTTACAATAATTACTGCTCGATATTTTATTGATTTAATAATTCTTTGCGTTGATATTTTATATTCTTTGTTGTTTGAATAATTGTCATTACACAAAGATTTTTCATTATCGATGCAATAATTCATATTATCTAATAATATTATTAGATAACATTATTGGCAATGTCTAGAAAGTTACATGCAAGGAGAGGTTTGTTCACCTAATCAATTGCCAGCAGTGAAGAAAAATTCTTATTGGAAAGCCCCTCTTCCTGAAGGAAGCCTTTTGGTTATTCAATATTGTGATTCTCAGAATATTATTTGTGAATAATTAATTATTGATTCATATGATGAGGAAAATATTGATTTTATGTGGATATAGATGGAGAAAAATTTTAATGTGACAATTGTTGAAAATTGAAATTTTATCTTTTCTAATAAAATAATTCATTTAAATATATTATTATATTTTAATAATATAATAATGGTGATATTTTTACAACGAATGTGGGATATATGAGTATACGAGGAGGAAGAGTATTTTGTTGCAATAAATGTTTAAAACATGTTAAACATGTCAATGGACCCCATTTATCGAATCGAAATTTGATTATAGCATGTAAAATCGCTTCGTTTGTGGATTTCTTGGCCAATTTCGCTTGGAATTTGGAAAAAACTTTCTTCCGCAAAGTTGTAGAGAATTGAATTTCCTATAAAAACTCATGAGATTCAATTTTCTCGATGAAAGGGCTATTTATTATGAATTATCAAGTTCAAGCTCAAATAATTGATTTTGGAAGTTTAAAATATTTAAAATTAGAAAAACGTTTTTTTCATTATGGTGTGTTACACATGTGGGTTGAATGAGCTGAATTCAGTTCTTGGAAGGTTGGCGTAGGAAATTTTATTATAAATAATAATATTATATTAAATTTTACATTTTGGTGTTCTAAGCATTTTCCTATAAATAGGGTGCTTAGGTTAGAATTGAAAATCACACCGTAAATCAAGTTTTCTCTCTATATTATCGAGCGTATTCTTGTGAGTATTTTGAGTATACTTTGAGTATTGTTAGACGGTGCAAGTTCCCTTCAAAGACTATACCCTAGATTCCGCATTTAAAGTACTAATCTTTCGAAGGTAAGGGATGTTATTTTCTTCTCAAATGATATTATTTCTTCAATATCATTATGTTTGAAATATTGGTTGAAACTTTTTATCAAATTTGGAACTTTTCCATGTCGGGTTATTATTCATGAAGTTACTATTCATGAGTTACTATTCACGAGTTACTATTCACGAGTACTATTCATGAGGCGTGAAGATGTTTTTTTTGGAAATTTCTATCTTTTGGTGTCTGAGTTACTATTCACGATATCTGTCTTTATTCACGATATCATTTTATTATTCAATTTAAAAAATAAAATTTCTTCTTTTGTCCAAAATATCTATTCGGATACTAGCTTTGATTGATCCATGTTTTGATCATTCTTGAATTTTACACCACTATGATTATTTTTTGAGGTATTTTTGAACATGGATAAAACAAAATACGAATCCTTAATCCTTAATCCTTGTCATTTTGTTTCACTTTGGATTCGTTTTTTTAAAATATTTTCATCATCCTCGATCTTAAATGATGATATTATTGAATATCTTTGGCCGTAGTCAAAAGATGAATGATTTCTGAAGAATATCTTTGGTCAGTAGTGCAAGATGAACAGTGTTTAGATGAATAATGACCAATGATGAATATCTTTGGCCCTCAGTAGTGCAAAGATGAATATTTGATTCCGTATGTATATTGATTGATGTTACAGGGATAAAAGATAGACGATGAACTTTTAAATTCATACATGAAGATAGTAGTTTGCATTCTCTACTTAACTCTTCTAATGAATTATTATTTCACTGCGAATATTGATTTAAAATTTGTCATGTCTATTGTATTCTATTAGATTTTTCCTGTTGAAGACTAATGATAATTTGTTGTATATTATCTTAGTCATAATATTCTTTATTGGGCTAGTTAGAGCTCACCCTTTTCCTTGTTGTTCCATTTTTCTTCTCGGGAGGCGAGAATGTAGCGAGTACTTAGTCTGGGGTATGGAATGAAGGTTCTAGAGAGTTTGTTTAGTAGTCCTCACCATTTTGTAAAATAATGTATCAATAAATGTGATGAGGATTTATCCGAGTATAGATATTGTCTGAAGATAATATTTGTATACAAACTCACAGCTTTTCTTGTTGTAATAATAAAGTTGTAGTTGTTTCGCACTATGTATCGACAACTCGTAATGGGTGATGTATACCTATTTTGGGGCGCCACAGGTTAGATCTGGTCAAATCGTAGAAGTTAGTGAAGAAGTTGATGTTTCATCACCAAGAGTCTTCTTGAGGCCTTTGACAAAGTCAAGGTTATATCGTGGTGGAGGAAGCCATGGATGACCTCAAACGCCCCGCTTGAGACGGCTTTTAAGGAGAGACAGACGGATAAAACCGATAAAGACCAGAGAAAGAATGAGGGTAATAAAGACCGCTACGAAGGCGGGTCGAAAAAGTTTAACAATTGGAGACAGGGTGGAGGACGTTCATCCGCTCCTGCCCAGAGAGTGAATAGAACGTACACAGCACTTAACACAGATAGGGCTGTTATCTTGGATCAAATTAAGAATCAACCTATTTTCGAACCACCTCGAGATAACATTAAGCCTGGAAAAGGAAATTCTCGTAAATATTGTGATTATCATCAAGCTTTGGGTCATGATACAAACGACTGTGCTAGTTTGAAGGACTTTATTGAAAGGAAGGTATAAGGCGGTGCTTTAATTCAGTATGTGGCTGCCAGAACTAATCAACAGCAGGACAGAGGGCTTGTTCCCGTGGCTCAACCAGATTCGTAAGTATTACCAACTCGAAGACGACTGCAAGGCACGTGATAGATGTCATCACCTTTGGGTACCACGAAAACTCGTTGGAAAAAGCGGCCGGCTTACTTGGATTCGGTCATGACAGTGGCGGGTACCCTTCCGAAGACTGAAAGACCTTATCCGAGTTCGGTAATCTCTTTTACTGATGAAGATTACCCTTCGAAAATTATCGAACCGCACGAGGGATCATTGGTGTTAATCGCATGAAGTGGGTTCGGTAGATATGAAACGGATGATGGTGGATAATGGGTCTTCTGTAGATATTCTGTATGCCCACGCTTATCAGATGATGCACCTAGATGGGCGAAAGATGGAGTTGGGACAGAGGCTCCTTTATATGGTTTTAGTAATGACCCTTGCTAAGGTGGTGGAACTATTGAATCGCCATTCGTCTTCGAACACGGACCCAACAGTAGAAATTACTTGCAAATTTTATATTGTACATGTAGATTCTCGCTTATAATGCTATTTTGGGAAGGCTCATTTAATTGCTTTACAAATCATGACCTCTATTCCTCATTTCAAAATCAAATTTCCTACTACCATGTAGAATTGGCGGTGAAGGAACTTGGATCTGGCCAGAAGATGTTATAGAAATGTTGTAATCACTTCGGGAGTGGGAATATCGAAGCAGAAGCAAACCATGGCAATAGAGATCGAATCCTTCACAGAGAGTAGTTCCGAACCATTGGTCATGCCAGCTGAAGAAACGGAGGAGATAGAGCTCATCCCGGGCAAAGAGAACAAGATGGTGAAAATAGGTTCGGGTCTGCCGGAACCTCTCCGGACGAACCTCATGGAGCTCCTTCAAAGCTATGTTGATATTTTCGCATGGAAGCCTCAGGATATGCCGGGGGTAAGCAGGGATATCGCTGAGCATCAACTGGAGATAGACCCATCGAAGAAACCAGTCCGACAGAAGAGGAGGATTTTCGCACCTGAAAGTCAGCGAATAATTGATGAAGAGATTGCAAAACTGTTGGCAGCAGACTTCATCTTCGAGATTGACTACCCGCAGTGGATGGCGAATGTGGTGCTGGTACAGAAGCAAAATGGTAAATGGCGAGTCTGCATCGACTACACTGATCTAAATAAGGCTTGTCCGAAGGATTTCTACCCTTTACCCCACATTGACCAACTAATCGATGCCACTTCGGGATATGCTTTGTTAAGTTTCATGGACGCATTCTCTGGATATCATCAAATTTCCATGTGCAAAGAGGATATACCGAAGACGGCGTTCATTACGCATCGTTCGGTATATGCTTATAAGAAAATGACCTTCGACCTCATCAATGCCGAGCCACATATCGAGGAGGATGATGAACCATGTTTTCGAGATATCAACAAGGCGAAATATGGAGGTGTCACGTAGACGATATGATTGTCAAAAGTATGTTGGTACATAAACATCTGGATGATTTAGAAGAATGTTTTCGAATAATTCATCGACCTGACAATTTGAGATTGAATCCACTAAGTGCACCTTCTTGGCCTAGGGGTCATTTGGCAAATTTCTCGGGTTATCTTGTCGATCGAGAGAGGAATCGAAGCCAATCCACGAGAATATTCAAGCGATCCTCGAACATGAAGACTCCTCGACCATTTAAAGATGTTCAACGTCCGACCGGAAGGATTGCAAACTTTGTGGAGGTTCGCGTCCAAGTCGGCGGAAAGATGTCTCACCGCTCTTTGATACATTGAAAGTAGAAGAATGCAAAGACATTTCAATGGACATCGGAGCGTGAGGACGCCTTTCGAGCATCAAGTCGTACTTATCTTGGCGCTTTTATTGGTGAAGCCTGCCTCTTGAACCTTTATATTTGTACTTAGCAATAGTTCATTAGCGATAGGAGGCGATTTTGATGCGTGAAGTTGGGAAGCAAAGACACGGTTTATTATGTAAGCCATGTCCTTCGAGATGTCAAACAAGGTACCGAACATTGAAAAGTTTGCTTTTGCTTTAATAACCGCTAATGTCAAAGCTTAGGCAATACTTCCGTGTAGATTGGTAATAGTGTATACTGAATCGACCTTTAAAAAGAAGATTATGGGCAAACCGAGGTGTCGGGGGAGATTATCTGCGTAGACGATGAGTTGTCACAATTTTTCATTGAATATCATCCGAACCGCCATCAAAGGGCAAGCCTTGGCTGATTTTGTTGTTGAATGCTTGTTTTCTCGTCGATAAAGTTGTGACGAAGTTGAAGGATCTGGACAGGCGATTTGCGCTTCTTCGAAGAAGCGAGTTCTTGGGCGTTTGTATGCGAGATGGGTCTTCTACCACGGATGTCGATGGTGCGGGGATTATTCGACGAGTCCGGAGGATTCAAGGTACAAACACGTGAGACCCCGATTTTATCAATAAAGATTTAAATTTTGTCAAAATAATTTTTAATATTATGGTGTGAATTTGAGATAATATTATAGTTGTGTGTAGTATTTATAAATTTTGCAAAAGTATCACAGTGGTTATATTATATTCGATTGGTCGGGAATATTCGGTTTAGCGAGGGAATATTCGTACAACTGGCTTAATCATTGGTGGACCCCATAATGTAATTATTGTCGGATTGAGAAAACGACAAAAAATATTTTATTGAAATAACGGCGGAAGTTTTACCGTAGTTCTTTGTTGAACTACTCGGTAGTAAAAAGTACGATAATAAGTGTGGTTGCATAAGAGCATACTGGTATTGATTATTGATCTTATGTGAGAAGTCACTCATTTGATTCCATTATTGTCGATTAATAATATGAATTATTATAGCGATAATGACGTTTTGTTTTATTAAATATTATTAACGTAATAAAAGCGAAACATCTTTTATATAAAATAGAATACTTTATTAAAGTTATTCTATAAATAGAATATATTATATTTTATTATGCATAGTGTTGCATAGTATTTTTTTATAGTGTTTTGCATAGTATTGCATAGTGTTTGCATAGTAAAATGTTTTTATATAAATAGAATATATTATATTTTATTTAAAAGATTTTTCTTTAAATATGGACCGTCGATTAAAGTAAATCAATCTGGACCGTTCATGGATTAATTCTTATGCATTCCATTTTCCTATAAATAAAGCTCATTCCTTCATTATTTTCTTTACGAATTCATTGAAACTCTAGAGAGAAATTATAGAGAGAAGCTATAGAGAAAATTATAGAAAGAAGAAGAGTATTATTCGCTACTTCACTACTTCTATATTCAGGTTCTTTTTACTAGTAAGGGTGTTATTCTTTCTTCTTGAAGAGAACTTTCATTATTCCATTCATTATCATTCTGTTGGAATAACTTTGTAAAAAGTGGCAAAACCCTATACATAACTTTGCTTACGCAGATACCCTATACTTGGTGAAATCCTTATGTTATTCCATTGCTTATTATTACATTGGAATAACTCAGTATACTGTGATTTACCCTATACTTGGTGACATTCTTCTATTATTCATTGGAACATCCCATGCATGTGTTTTTACAACCGGACTGGTTACCTATTTTTATTATTACATTGGAACATCCATGTTTGTGTGTTTTACAGGACTGGTTCCGCTTTTATCATTACATTTGGAATATCCTATCTCGTGTGTTTTACAGGATCCGGTTCCATCTTTATTATTCTGTTGGAACATCACATTGGTGTGAATTTCACGACTTGGTTCCGTTATTATTATTCTGTTGAATAACTTTGCTCTATGCAAATCTGCATGCGTGGTGATTTCTTTTGTTATTCCATTCTTTATTATACCCAAATTGGTTAAAACTTTGACTTATACTCCATGAAATTAGTAGAATATCCTTGATATTTGCGTTTCATCCAAGATCTTTTTCATGGAAATATTCTTCCGATCATTATTGAATTTTACTCTACTGAAAGCGATGTCGTGTTGACAATTTGGGCGTTAATAATTCATGGATTAAATAATTCTTGAACTTGTTTTATTGAATTACTATGTCATTGTCATCATCCTCATGTTATATTATGTTATCTTTGGCTTACGTGCATAGATGAACTTAGTATGATTATGACCGAGGATCATTCGGTATAATCATGACTTGATATAAATGATGTGACAAAAGTCCTCGAGTGGCTGTAATGCGTTGATGGATAGTTTTGGTATGATTATGACCCGGGGTGATTCGGTATAGTCGCGACCATTGATAATTTGATGAAAATCCTTGGCCAGTGAGTACGGGGATAATTAGATGTGGTGGTTTATTTATTGTCGAGTCTCGTGATAAAAATTGATGAAAACCTTTTAAAACCTAAAGATAGTAGACTTTATTCTCTACTTGACTCTTTTAATGGATTGCTTATTCCATTGCAGCTTAAACTGGTTGTCTATTGTATTTTATCGGTTTAACATCATTGAAGGCTAATGATAATTTATTACGCATTATCTTAGTCATAATATTTCTTCTTTGGCTAGTTGAGCTCACCCTTTTTCTTTCACCGTTTCTTCTTTGTGAAATGAGAACATAGTTGGGGACGAGTCGGGAACGAAGTAATGGTCCGGAGGATAGCATTAGTAGTCCTCGCTATTACGTGAAATAGTGTGATAATAGTTGTAATGAGGACTCCTTTTGAGTTTGTATAATATCTAGTAGACAATATTTGTATTCAAACTCACGCTTTATGTCGTATTATACCTACGCTTATATTAGTAAGTTGTATTTGAATTTATGTACCATGTAAGTGGCGACCCAAGATGGGTGGCGTATACCTAATTTTAGGGGCGTCACACAACAAAGCCATCGATTTCGATTCAAAGCGACAAACAACGGTAGTATGTAAGCGGTCCTTGCGGTTTCTGATGGCAAAGAGTCTTAAAGTGCAAAGAATAATCATCTTTAGTGATTCTCGATTAATTGTTAAGCAACTTTACGGGAATATGAAGCTCGAGGCCCAAAATGATCAAATATCTAATGTAATTGAAGGAACAACTTGATATTTCCAATCCTACGAGTTTCAAGGGATCGAGCGTAATAACAATTCAATTGCTGATGCACTTTCCAAATTAGCCACTACGGATGTTAACGTCTTTGATGGGTCGGTTTATTTACAAACTTTGCAACATCCTAGTGTCTATTATGAATCGGTAATGTGCATTGACCGAACCAACTGCTGGTTGACTCCATATATAGAGTATCTGGCAGATGGCGTCTTACCTTCGGATCGGATGCTCGCCAAGAAAATCAAGTATAAAAGTGCCAATTTTGTTCTGATTGATGGAGATCTGTTCCGAAGAGCTTTCTCATCTCCACTATTGAAATGCTTGACTCCATCTGAAGCTGACTATGCTCTTCGGGAAGTACATGAAGGTATTTGTGGCGACCATATGGCGGCTAAGTCATTAGCCTATAAAGTACTTCGCCAGGGGTACTATTGGCCTACCATCTTTAAAGAAGCAATCGAGTGCGTCGAAGTCTGCGAGAATGTCGACCACCGTAAGAGCTATACTCGATCTTATCTCCTATACCCTTCACCGTCTGGGGGGTTGATATCATCGGGTCCACTACTGAAAAGCTAAAGGTCGGTCGACCGTCATAGATTCTTATTGATTATATGACTAAGTGGGTGGAGGCAAAACCACTTGATCGATAACGAACAGGAGTGCCTAAAGTTTATAAAGGAGTGCATGGTGTTTCGCCGGGATCCCTAAGGTGTTGATATCGGACAACGGACGCGATTTATGGGATCGAAATTTGAGGCATTCTTGAAAGAACTGGGATTCACACGAAAGACTTCAATGGCTCATCCACGGTTAAATGGACAAGTTAAGTGACCAATGAGCAGCTGCTTGAATGGGATCAGCCTTGATTGAATGAAACCAAGCGGATGGCGGAGGAGCTACTTTTGGCGTGTTGTGGGCTTATCGAACTACTCAGGGGACTACAACGAGGATTCACCTTTTAGACTGGCCTATGGTACTGATGCCTTAGTCCCAGTTGAAATTGGATCTCCTAGTCTTCGGGTCAGCCAATTCAGAGAAATCTACAATGAGGAAGGGCTTAAGGCCAACCTTGATTTACTTGAAGAAGTAAGAGAAACAGCCTTAATCAGGTTGGCAGCTTATCAACGAAGAGTGGCTAAGCATTATAATAAGGGGGTAAAATATCGAAGGTTCGAAGTGGGAGATTTTGTCCTCAGAGAAGCCGAAGCATCTACACCTCAGAATATAGAAAAGTTGATGCCAAACTGGGAAGGACCGTATGAAATAACTGAAGTGCCGAAGCCGGGAACTTATCGATTGAAAGCATTAGATGGGTCAGCAATTAAGAATACTTGGCACGCTGGCAGGCTTAGAAAGTACTTTCAGTAAAAATGATGTCCGTACAATGGAAGTCTGTAAATATTTATGTCATCATCAATAAAAGTTCCCTTTTTTCTCGAACAAATTTTGTCTTCATTGCTGATCAGATCATCGAAGTTAGGAGGTTCGGGTGGACTTGCTGGCCATTCGATGGTAACCTTTTCGGCAGGTGGTCCTTATGAGTTTGTCAGGCCCTTCGTGGTAGGCAAACGTCATTGGAGTTAGGAGGTTCGGGTGACTCTCGCCGCCATTCGATGGCGACCTTTTTGAATGCAGTGGTCCTTATGAGTTTGTCGGGCCCTTAAGTGGTAAAAAACGTCATTGGAGTTAGGAGGTTCGGGTGGACTCGGCGGGCCATTCGATGGCGACCTTTTCAATGGTGGTCCTTATGAGTTTGTCGGGCCCTTCGTGGTAGGCAAACGTCATTGGTGTTAGGAGGTTCGGGTGGACTCACCGCCATTCGATGGCGACCTTTTTTCGGTGGTCCTTATGAATTTGTCGGGCCCTTCGTGGTAAAACGCGTCATTGGTGTTAGGAGGTTCGGTGGACTCGTGACCATTCGATGGTAGCCTCTTGGCGGTGGTCACTTAGACCTTGTCGAGCCCCTTTGTGGTAGGCAAGTGTCATCTTTAAGACGTTATCGGGGCCCTTCATGGTAGGCAATTGTCGACACTTAGACCTTGTCAGGCCCTTTGTGGTAGGCAAGTGTCATCTTTAAGACTTTGTCAGGCCCTTCGTGGTAGGCAAATGTCATCTTTTGGTTTTTTTAAGCCTTTAGGGGTAAACAAATTCCTGATGAAGCAGATATATCTCACACTTCGGTAACTAATAAGTATCCCTTTACTTTATTACCTAAAATTTTTCTAAGTGTTGAGTTCAGGAAGCTTCATTCTTACATTTCATCTTATCTGTTATATGGCATATTTAGTTGTTACCTAACAGTTCGGATTCAGCCCATGAAGGGGTTTGTGCATCTTTTCACTTAAATAAATATTAAAGTATTGGCAGAAAATAAATATACTGAAGTCATAAGGAATGAAGCCATTTTCATTAATATTTAATTTAATTACTTTCGTTGATAATTTTTAAAAATCGTAAATTAAAGATGGAAAGACATAAAAAGAACATCGACTTCAGCGCCATCTTACGTCTGAAGAATCGAGTAAGGATGGGTCCAGATTGGTCACATGACGACTTCTCCTTGCCACGACTTGGCAAAGCTCAGTAACTCTCGAGTATATCTTCATTATTTCCCAGTTGATTTCGTCAGGAATTCCGGTGATTTCTTCGGCGTATTTGTTTGCGAAGGTCGTCGATTAAAAAGGGGCCCAAGGTCCCAAGAGCCTTGAGTTCTCGGTTTCCTCTTGAGTTTGAGCCGCTTACTCATGTGATTTAGTCTCTGCTTCCCTCCGACTTATGGATAGTCTTGGTCAAGATCTTAGCATCGACCTTTAATTCCTCGATCTTCTCCATCCTTATCTCGCTCCTCCGAACCAAGTCGATATTCATTTTGATGATCTCCTCGTCTTTGAGCTTTGGTTGACTTGATTCTTCCTTAGAGGCCTTTATCATCTCCTTTGGCTTGGGCTAACTCTTATTGAAGACCTTCATTTGTATGAAGAAGGCATTCACGTTGAGTTTTCTCCTTCGCCAAAAAGTAGACTTGACATGGCATTCTCCTTCCTCAAGATCTCTTCTTACCTTGACTTGAGACCTTGGGCGAAGACGTCCGAACACTTTGCATTGGCCTATGTGTTTCCAATACCATTTGATCGGTTTTCGATATATAAGTATGCAGATAAATTCGAAATAAAGAAGATACTCGTTTACCTTGCCAAGTAGCTTTCATACCTTCACCGAGTAGATCTCCATTCGAATCGTTCCCGAGCAGATGATCGTCGGTTTCACGAAACAAAGGTGTTGAAGCAGTTGGAAGGAAAATGAGCATTGAGTCGGGGCCACATTGTTGGAGAGGCCATGGCTTCCCTCAATCTCGGTGGTTGGTTCTCTTGGCGGAGAAGGTGGAGTTTCTTCGCGAATGGGTGAGGGGTCTGCGTGTATGGTTTCGGGAGAAGGAGATCGAGGCGGTATGCGTTCGGGGAGTTAAGCGAAGGGCGGGAGATGAACCAGGGTGTGGCTCTTTTCTTTTTCGGGAAGGAGTGAGGGTTGACCCGGTTAGTTCATTGTCAGGCACGGGGGTTTCTGTGGATGTGGTCGGAGGAGTGACAGCCGAAGAAGTAGGGACTCGAAGCTCTTCGGCAGTCAGGGGGGTTATTTTGGTTCTTATTTTCTTTACACGAAGGACCTTAGCCCGATCGTGCAAAGGAATATCGTGTAGGCTCCTTCTCCGGGGGCGTTCGGAGGTTGGAGGATTGGGATTGGTTGAGAAGGTTGTTTGGGGGGTTGTTTCGGGAAGTGTTTCTGGGTCACTTTCAGGGTTTGTTTCTGATTGGGTGGTTTTGGATCGTTTGGCGGATCTCTTTCTTCGGCGAGGTCTGAGGTTTTCTTCGAGTATGTTGGGTTCGTCAGTTTGAGGTTCGTCAGTTTGAAGGGAAGAAGTTGGTGGGTCGGCAGTAGGGGGGTTAACTGGAAGATTCTTGGTAGGATGCTCTTCACTTGCATCTGTATTCATCCCTGCCAAAAAATCTTTCAGGTCTCTCACCTCCAGGGGAGTCGGTTTGATCAAAGACACTGCAAAAAACCACGCATCAGAACCTGTATCACTTATATAGCTCAGAAATTAGGTTACAAAATTATTCAAAACTTACATTTGTGGTTGTATAACCAGGCTTGTTTGGTCAAAAGTGTGAAACTCCATTCTTTTGGAGGAATCTTCCTCAAAAGTCTGCCATCTCCTCACCCGTTCTTGGATATGTCTCCAAAGTCGTGAGAGACACAGTGAGAGGTGGTCCAGGTCTGGAAGAGAAGAGATCTCGGTCCCGTGATGAAAAACCACTTCTCATGCCAACCCTTGTTGGCTTGGAAGGAGTATTCATCGAGTCTCCTCTCGAACACAGTGTTGGGTCGAGGAGATTGTTTACTCAACACTTTGAAGCCTCGTTCAAGAGACCTACCAATGAAAAGAGGGTGAAGAAGATATCGACGGAGGAGCAATCCTAGTTCATGGCGGAAAAGCGATAAATGCCAAGATGTGGATGTAGGAGTTGGGCCTTGGTGGTGGTGAAGCCCACTCCTATAAACCCCAAGAGTGTAATGATGAAGACATGGAGAGGTAAGCGAACCCCTTTTCGAAGAAGAGTGACGGGCATGGCGACCCAACCGTCCGGTCATTTGGTACATCGCTTCTTGAGAGCGAGGGCCCTTATCGCGTACATGTCGAAATCGATAACGAGTCTGAGCATGCATATTTGATTCGATGATAGAGAGCGGATGTTGGCATTAGGGAATTGTTCCCCATCCTTGAAGAAATCAGAGGTAGAGGAAGTCAGAGAAGGGTTTCCCCCCATGGTGGTTGATTGAGGGTTGGAACTCGAACCCTCTTGGTTAGGGTTTGGGTTGGGAGAAACGATGCTGATGGGAGTTGCACGAAGAGGAGAGTTTTGGCTAGAGGTTTCGGTCACCATTGTTAAGATTTTGTGAAGCAGAGAAAGAAATTTGCAGAGAAGAAGAAAGCTCTAAGGTTCAAATTTTGAATTAGCGAGTAAAACCGCTCGAATTGGTAAAGTTTACCTTTTATCTTGTGATTTACCGCAGTAATTAAAGGCGTACATTTAATTCATTTGCAATGATGATGAATGGGAAGGGGTTTAATCTGTTTTAGACCTAAATATCTTCACCTTTGTGGGCTTGCGTCTATTGGGCTTCTCACTTACATGCTGATAACAATTTGGGCTTTGGCAAGTTTCACTTTGGATCTCTTATGACTTATCATAGTTGGTTACGTCCCGGGCCTATATTGCTTATAGTCTTTCATTAAACATCCCGCTTTAATATAAGACTAGGGGGTAATCATTGGCCATAATCCTTTTCCTTATTGGTAAAATTATTGGGCTCCTCCTTGGATCATGTTATCTTTAAGTCATGATTGAATCCGGTCACTTGGGTCATTTCTATTATTATTTGGGCTTAGTCGTTATATTGGCCCATTATACAAATTATCACTTAACCCAACTTTGACCAAATCATTATGCCAAATGACGTTTGACTATTATATACATCACTTTCTTGCATGGCATTAATGAGGATGGGACTCAATAATGGTGATGTGGCAAAGCGATATGAGAGGGGGTGAAGGTAGGTGCTTACTTTCTTTAATTTGAAGTAACCGGAAGTGAGGGAAAAAGGTGTCGGGAAGGTGGTGGGTGGCGCGATAAACCTGGATAGTGGAGTATGCGTGGGGCTAAGATCACATAAGAGGGTAAATACACACAATTCAAGAAGAATTTTAATTCTATCTCTCTCGACCACTAGATAATTTTTCTCCATTGTTGACCTTGTGATCGCTGTCTTGACTACACGCTACATTTATCCTCGATGGTCGGCCGTCAAAACTTTGGTGTTGACTTGTTGAATCGCTAAGGAGGATATATAGGGCCACGTCTTGGTGATTGGGACGTGGAGAAAGATCTTGGCGTTAACAGGGAATAAATTAAATAGGCAGTTACCTAGACGTTCAACTTTTGTTTTCACTGAATCAATATATGCTTCAATTCCACCATTAGCAGTTTATGGAAAATGGACTCTCTCAAGCCTATGTTGTTATTACAAAATTCTTTTCTGGCTTGTTTAATGGATGGAGTCACTAGTTTGTTCTTTCTTTTTGCAGGGAGAAAGGGAGAAGTCATGACCAAGAAATCTGATTGAAACATGCACGGAGGATACCATGCTTGATCTGGTAAAATTCCCATCTTTTTAATTTTTATCATATTATTAGATGTTGGATTTTTACATACCTGATTGCATCATAGGTTTAAGTTAACAGAAATACCGGCCAATAGAGATTTTAGGTTAATGTAAGCGCTGCGTTTCATGCTTCTGTGTTGGCTAGTGAGCCTTGCTTGAAGGAGTTTCGCCTTGCTTGAAGGAGTTTCGCCTTACTGTTGCCAGAATAGTTTTGTCTGCAACTATGAAATATGCCGCACCGGCCACTGCCAATACATAATTAACAGTATTCCATTATCGTTATGATAATTAAAGTCGGTAAGAAGCTTATAATGAAAGTTAATATATAAGTTAACGAACCTGTAGAGATGATGAGAGCCTGAGCAGTGTGATTGAGGTTGGCTCTTGCCCATGGCAGCATCCTAACACTAGCCAACTGCAAGTTAAAACAAAATTTGGTTTAAATGTCAAAATTTCTTCTTAAATGCTTGGAGGATAGCCTCTTAAAGATCAAGTGAACATAATAACAATTTCTTTCTGAATCGTATTATTTCTCTTAAAAAATATAACATGAGTCCTGCTCATTGTCTTCTTGATTAGATAGAGAAGTAAGTGGCTGCATCATGCTATGTCAAGAACTTGTAAAAGTTTCTTTAAAGAGACGAGAGAGAAATTTAAGAACTTAGTGTCGCACTATTTCTTTAAAAAGAAGAAGAAAATTTTCTTCTGGCACTTATAAGACTTAGAAATTCTTCAAGGGGTGTGGGGATTGCGGAAAGAGACTTACAGTTGGAATGGCTGTTGCAATAGTGGCAATCACAGCTGCCTTAGCTCCAGCAACAACACCTTCTGTAGATCCACTCATGATTAAGGATTAGCAACTTAGTTGTAGTGATATAAAATGATAAAAATATGCACACACCTAATTTAGGCATATGGCATTTTCAAGTAATGTGGCGTAAAGTCCTCTGACCAAATATTAATTTCATAATGGCTACCATTAGTTCTTTTAGCAGTAGCATTGTTAACTTTTTATCAAAAATTCTGGACTTAGAGAAATGGAACCCCATCAAGAAAAGAGGGCCCTTTATGCTAATGTTACCTTTTAGTTTTGAGAATATAAATATTCTTTTTTTGGATAAAGAGACGAAACTTTTGTTGGGACCATCAAAACAAAATCTATATCAAAATTTTGGACCATATTTATGTGATCAAAGAGTATTGGTAAATGATGGTGGATATTGAATTTGGACCAGATTAGTATTGTGAAGCTACATACTGGCATCCCATTTAATTTGACGAAATGGATGCAAATAACCCCAAAAATAACATCAATTAATTAATGAAAGTAAAAGTAATTAAGAAAATTCTATGTTTAAGGATAAAAAGAGAGAGAGGTTACCATGAGAACAATGCTTGGCCATGGCTAGCTTTTGGTCCGAGGAAACCAAGGTATTTCTTTCAAGAGGAGACTGATCCATATTTTTTGCCATTAATGGTAGAGTAGTCGGTGATATGAAAAATGTTATGGTTTGTGGTTGTTAGAAATTGAGAATGTTTGGGATGAAGAACTTTTGAGCTGGAGCTTAGATATTTATGAGCAATCTCAAAGTGTATTTATAAATTATAATGCATGATACTCCATGTTTTTCAATATCTGGACAAACTTTGATGGTTTGATCAGTTGATATTCTAACGTCGGAGTCCCTTGTTTTCAATTTAATTCTAACCGTGGGTAAAAGTAAAATCAAGCCAGTCCTTTCATCATCCATGAGATTGACACGTATCCCAAAACAAGGGCTCAGGTTCCTGATTTACAAATAGCACCCGATGGGTTTCCAATTTCCGGCTCATGGTTTCTTTACTGGGTACTGGGTAGTCAGTCTCACCTTTGGGTTAGTGGGCTTCACTCTTGTGCACTTTCAACTTTGTGCTGGACTTGTACTCTTTTTATACATACAACTTTTATGTATAGTTTTTTTACACAAACTATACATAAAAAAGATGTGCACAGCAGTCTTAAAAGAGAGCGAGATTTAAATTTTCAAACATGGTCTTCTAGTATACAGTGGATTACACAAATTATATAAAAATATCAAAAACACATGTGAAAAAAGTGCATATATAATGTTGCAATACATGCCAAGAGATGTGGAACAGGAGTTCATGTTTTGGTTGGCAGTAACCCAATTTTTGTTTTTGTGTTTATATATACTTGAAGAATAAATAATGTTATATACGCAAACTATATGTAAAAAAACGAGGGAGATGTTAATTTTTCAAACATGACAACACATATTTTGTTTAGAGTTATTTTTATGATTAAAAATTAAATGCAACGGTGACATTTATTGAAGGACGGGTGAGCAAATGACAATAATATTACTCCACATAGGATGGATTACCTTTTGCTTTGTGTAGTTAGTGGTGTGTGTGAAAAGATATATTACGAGTGAAGGGAAAAGGAAAAATAAGCATGAGAAAGAAAAGGCAGTGAGGAAAGGAAAAGATGGATCCCGCATGCAATATATGGACTGACAAACCATATAGCTGTGGGTGCATGCAATGCAGTATCTTCTTAGATCCCGCTGGTCCTCAACCCCCTTCATTGCATTTTTGACTCCATCTATTATATTCTATGATCATATCCTTCATCTACGTTCGGTGAGTGGAAATGGAATCCACTCTCCAAACAATCACACACTCACACATGCAGTTTAACATTATTTTAACTTTTACAAATTATACTATTCATCACAATATATATATATATATATAGCCAACAATGTAAGGATAAAATTATTTATACAATAAATTTTAGTCGTCCATCCGCGAATCGATCAGTAAAAATGAATATGTAAGTATCCGCAGTTTAATATTGCGAACAAAATGATTGTCCAAAATATCTCTCGTCAATCTGCAGTTTAATAAATTGTGGACTGTGAGGGTAATATTCTCGTCAATATGCAGTTTAATAAATTGTGGACTGTGAGGGTAATATTCAATATCGATTGAATGACTTTCTTCGTTGGTTTGATCAAGTAGTAGCAATACAAGTATATATTTATTCCTTCCATCTTTGTTAAATCGAATTCATGTAAGTCTTTTATATTTGTTATATATCCCCATATATATATATATTATTGTGGATTAAATTACAAGTCTAAATCAATCAAATTCAATCTAAAAAGACATTTAAATATTAGTTAAATTCTTTTTTTTGGTCATCTTAGCCATCATCATCCAAAAAAATGATTACTCAAGTTACTATTGTTAGTAACTCAATTATTTATATACAGATAAATTTTTTTCATACCTTTCGATGTGGGACTAAGATGTTACAAACTCCCCCACTTAAAATTTGTAACGTACTCATCAGAATCGATTACACACACGGTGCACAAATCTTTGCTTCTCTAGCCTTTGTGGGATAATACCGGTTGGTTTCATGTTCCCACCTCCATACCTCTCTCCATTGTGTGAAAATACCACCAATCTTTGTGTCCCCACCTCCGGTAACCTGATCGAATGACTTGACCCGAGCTTTCAAGAACCAGCTCCTGGTCAAATTTCAAGTTCGGAACAAATCTTGGGTCAAATTCAAGTCCAAATTGAATCAAATTCATCCTTACAACGTTGACCATGGATCAGTTCCTCTCTCTCTCTCTCTATATATATATATATATATATATATATATATATAAGGAATGATTCGTAGCACAGTACTTGCTATGAATCAAAAATAGACAACACCGTCATAATTAGCGTTCAATATAAAAACCAACAACTGAGATTAAAACTAAAAAAATCACGTCCGCTACTATTAGTAGCGTACGTACGTGAATTTTTCAGTTCTAATCTCGGTCGTTGATTCCTATATTGAACGATAAAGATGGTGTATATCTATTTTTGATCCATAACAAATACATGTTATTGATCATTATATATATATATATAGGAAACTGATATTTTTACATGTTCGAGTCTCTTATATGGAGACGAAACTCACTCACTGTTTATATGAGAGAGATCATGTGAAAATATTAATTTTTTATATAAAAATATCAGTTTCTATATGATAATAAAGATATTTGATAATTATAATATATTCTCTTTGTTTCAAAACTAAGAGAGTAGAATGATGAGTAAAATACAAATAAAAATGTGCTATTACATTTTGAAATGAGAAATTAAGTGTTTCCTACATGTAAAAGAAAACGGAGAAAAATGAGTTAATGAGGATTATCTTCTTTTCCCCCAAAAAAAAATGGTGAAAGTAAAAACAATGATGGGTTTTTATTCGTTCTTTTACTTTAATAAGTAAAAGGACATGTAAATGAGGGGATATGGGAGTACCCAGGTTAGAAATTAACAAAAACACACAAAATAGGGATTCTTGTAAACTTTATTTATTTATTTATTTATTTATTATAGTAATAGTAGTAGTAGTAGTAGTATTGTTTTCTTCATCATTGGAGAAAGTAATAATGGTGATCACATGAGTTGATGAGTTCTTTCGTAAGAAAAAACATGGGGGCGATAATGACTTTTCTTCCCCCATCTAATTTTTCTTCTTTACACGTATACTAATCAAGTAGAAGTTCCATTTTTTTGGGATTTGCAGCTGACTATAATTGTATTATATTTTTGCTCATGGGCAGCTACTAGTTAGCTCACAGCCTCACAGGAATTAAATCATATCTAATTGTTTTTATTTATTTACCAACCTCACACAGGATAGTCTATACAACTTCCATGCAAAGGTTATGATATATGACGTGATGCGATTCCATCATTTTAACAAGCCATCGTTATGCAAATTCATGCATCAGGTTACGAGTTTTATAATCTTTTATGGCATTAGTTAATATAATAGTATTTTCTATAATTTATATAATAAAAAATTATATATAATCTTACTACAATAAAGTTAGTGTCAACTTCACACTAACGGATACCAAATTCAACTATAGATTCGTTAACCAAAAAAAGGAACTGCATTCATATATTCTAGATGAGATTGTGCATCTGTGGCTAAAAAATCTTGGCATTAGGTAATTCTGTAATCTTTACACACACACACACACACAGGGGTGAGCATTCGGTTATAACCGAACCGAATAGGTTATACGGTTATAACCGAAAACCGAATTAATGCCAATTCCACTATCCGAAATGCTAACCGAAATATGAAAATAACCGAATTTCCGAATACCGAATTACCGAATTGTAATTTCGGATATTCGGGTAATAACCGAAATCTCATACAACATAAATTACATGTTAACTATTTACCAAATTAACTGCCCAGCAACTGTGAACTAATAAACTTAATTGTCCAGCAGCAACAAGAAGCCAACATGAAATTTATGACTTAATAAAGCAAGCCTAATTATTAATTAACTGTCCAAAATACAGCAAGTCAGGTAAAGCAGCAATAACAAGCCAACAAAAATTAACTGTCCAGTGACTCCAGTCCTTAAGAACTTAACAAATTTATGACATAACAAAGCAGCAACAAGCCAACATAAAATTAATCTAGCGATCGTGAGAGACAAAGTAGCGACCCGGTAGAGGTGAAGGCAGCTAGCTAGCAAAGAGACAAAGATTGTGCATTTGTGCTTGTGCAACAACCATCAACCAACAGCAACAACCAACAGCAACTCAGCAAGTCAACAACAGCAACATCAACATGCAACACAAATCTCAGACATCATACTGACCAAGGCCTCAATTAAATAACGATTGCTTGGAGAACATGTAAATTTAAAGATGGCCATTCACGGATAAGTAAGTAAGTAACTAACATTAAATAACGATTGCTTGGATTATATTGCGAGGGAGGCACGGAAATGCATTATTTCCTAAATCATGTTCTTTCTTATGGAACAACAATAACTAATATAATCGGCCTGACAAGTTAGAGAATCTTTGAGAAACTCAAGTCCATCCAATTTCCAAAAACCGGATAGAACTTCAAATGATCTGCATTCAAGAAACTAGTCTTACTTTTCAATAGTAGTATAAAAAATAACTATCTCAAAACAAAGATATGTTATAATTTCTAGAGGTATATACATGGAAAAGAATATATACGCTTAATATTAGCTTAAGGAGGGAGTACTCATTACTATCTCAAAAACAGTACATGTTAATTACAAAGTCCTAATTACCTCCTACCATAAATCACATATATAATTACAACAAATACAAATACAAATACAACCACTAATCTACCAACTATTTACAGAATAACTACCAACAGGTAACAAAGACGAGAATAGGTGTAAGACCCCAACTTATTATTAATGAAATTTAATTTTCTCTATTTATTATTTTGAAATAGTAAGGGTTGATTTGATTAATGTGGATAGTTAGGGGTAAAATACGCAAATATTTCAAAATAAGCAAGTGGTTATAAAATATTCATTGTTGTCGGAGAATATTAAATCTGTCGGGAATATTAAATGCACGGCCAAGCAAATAATATATGTGGTCCCATAACTTGAAAGCGATTGGATGAAGAAAGCGACAAATATAAGTTGTTTAAAAATAACGACGTAGTTATTCACAGATTAATCTTGTTAAAATACTCGGTGGGTTAAAACACGGTAGCAGACACGGTATTGCACCAATTATTGATTCTTACGTGAAGGCACTACTCAATAATGGTTACGATAATTCTTTATTAAATTATTTTATTGAGTTAATAATTGCTTTGCGTTGATATTTTATATTCTTTGTTGTTTGATAATTGTCATTACTGCGATATTTTTATTATCGAAACAATAATTCATATTATCTGAATAATATTATTAGATAACATTATTGGCAATGTCTAGAAAGTTACATCTAAGGAGAGGTTTGGTCACCTAATTGCGCTACCAAGAAGAAGAAATTCTTATTGGAAAGCCCTCTTCCTGAACCGAAGCTGCACGGTTGTCGATATTGTGATTACATAATATTATTTGTGAATAATTAATTATTGATTCATATGATGAGAAAATATTGATTTTATGTGGATATAGATGGAGAAAATTTTTATTGTGACAATTGTTGAAAATTGAAATTTTATCTTTTTTTGATAAAATAATTCATTTAAATATATTATTATATTTTAATAATATAATAATGGTGATATTTTTACAACGAATGTGGGATATATGAGTATCTGAGGAGGAAGCGATATTTTTGTTGCAATAAATGTTTAAAACATGTTAAACATGTCGGTGGACCCCATTTATTGACTGAAATTTGATTATAGCCTGTAAAATCGTCCGTTTGTGGATTTCGGTCAATTTCTATTTGGAATTTGGAAAAACTTTCTTCTGCAAAGTTGTAGAGAATTGAATTTCCTATAAAAACTCGCGAGATTCGAATTTTCTGATGAAAGGGCTATTTATTATGAATTATTGAAGTTCTGAAATTCCGGAATAATTGATTTTTGGAGTTTAAAATATTTTTTTTGTAAGAAAAACGTTTTTTGTTGTAATTGAGTGGCTCACATGTGTTATAAATGATCTGAAATCAGATTTCTAAGGTGGGCTTGAATATTTTTAAGAAATATTATTATTTTATTAAATTTTCTGCTTTGGTGTTCTAAGCATTTTCCTATAAATAGGGTGCTTAGGTTAGAATTGAAAATCACACCGTAAACCAAGTTTTCTCTCTCTATATTATCGGCGTATTCTTGTGAGTATTTTGAGTATACTTTGAGTATTGTTAGATTTGCAAGTTCCTTCCAAAGACCTTATACCCTTGGTATTCCAAATTAAATCTTAATCTTTCGAGGTAAGGGATGTTATTTTCTTCTCAAATGATATTATTTCTTCAATATCATTATCTTTGAAATATTGGTTGGAACTTTTATCAAATTTGAAACTTTTTATGTCGGGGAGTTCTTGTGAGACCCCGATTTTATCAATAAAGATTTAAATTTTGTTGAAATAATTTTTTAATATTATGGTGTGAATTTAAGATAATATTATAGTTGTGGGTAGTATTTATAAATTTTGCAAAAGTATGCAAGTGGTTATATTATATTCGATTGGTCAAATATTGGTTTAGCGAGGGAATATTAAATACAACGCTCAATCATTGGTGGACCCTATACGAAATTATTGTCGGATTGAAAAAACGACAAAAATATTTTATTAAAATAACGGCGGAAGTTTTCACCGTGGTTCTTGTTGAACTACTTTCGGTAGTAAAAATACGATGTCGTGTGGTTGCGTAAATAACACGGTATTGATTATTGATGCTTATGTGAGAAGTCACTCAGTTTGATTCCATTATTGTCGATTAATAATATGAATTATTATAGCGATAATGACGTTTTGTTTTATTCGTATTATTAACGTAATAAAAGCGAAACATCTTTTATATAAAATAGAATACTTTATTAAAGTTATTACATAAATAGAATATATTATATTTTATTATGCATAGTGTTGCGTAGTGTTTTGCGTAGTATTGCATAGTGTTTGCATAGTAAAATGTTTTTATATAAATAGAATATATTATATTTTATTTAAAAGATTTTTCTTTAAATATGGACCGGTCGATTAAAAGTAAATCAATCTGGACCGTTCAATGGATTAATTCTTATGCATTCCATTTTCCTATAAATAGAAGCTCGTTCCTTCATTATTTTCTTACGAATTCATTGAAACTACTAGAGAGAAATTATAGAGAAAGCTATAGAGAAAATAGAAAGAAGAAGAGTATTCTGCTACTTCACTACTTCTATATTCGGTTCTTTTACGGTAAGGGGGTGTTATTCTTTCTTCTTGAAGAGAACTTCATTATTCCATTCATTATCATTCTGTTGGAATAACTTTGTAAAAGTGGCATACCCTATACATAACTCGTATACGCCAGTACCCTATACTTGGTGAAATCCTTATGTTATTCCATTGCTTATTATTACATTGGAATAACTTTTGTATACTGCCGATTTACCACATACTTGGTGACATTCTTCATTATTACATTGGAACATCCTCATGCATGTGTTTTTACACCTGACACAGTTAAATTTTATTATTACATTGGAACATCCATGCATGTGTTTTACAGGACTGGTTCCGCCTTTATCATTCTGTTGGAATATCCTATCATGTGTTTTTACACCTCGATCCGGTTCCATCTTTATTATTACTGTTGGAACATCACATCGGTGTGAATTTCACCGACACAGTTAAAATTATTATTATTCTGTTGGAATAACACGCCTACATCTTAAGTCTGCATGCACGTGGTGATTTCTTTTGTTATTCCATTCTTTATTATACCCAGTTGGTTAAAACTTTGACTTCTATACTCCATGAAATTAGTAGAATATCCTTGATATTTGCGTTTCATCCAGTATCTTTTCACGGAAATATTCTTCTGATCATTCTTGAATTTTACTCTACGAAACAGTATCATGTTGACAATTTGGACGTTAATAATTCATGGATTAAATAATTCTTGAACTTGTTTTATTGAATTACTATGTCATTGTCATCATCCTCATGTTATATTATGTTATCTTTGGCTTACGTGCATAGATGAACTTAGTATGATTATGACCAGGGATCATTCGGTATAATCATGACTTGATATAAATGATGTGACAAAAGTCCTCGATGGCACCGTAATGCGGTGATGGATAGTTTTGGTATGATTATGACCAGGGGTGATTCGGTATAGTCATGACCATTGATAATTTGATGAAAATCCTTGACCGTGGTACATGGATGATTAGATGTGGTGGTTTATTTATTAAGCTTCTGAGTCTCAGCGATAAAAATTGATGAAAACCTTTTAAAACCTAAAAGATAGTAGACTTTATTCTCTACTTGACTCTTTTAATGGATTGCGTATTCACTATGATTAAACCGGTTGTCTATTGTATTTTATCGGTTTAACATTTGTTGAAGGCTAATGATAATTTATTACGCATTATCTTAGTCATAATATTTCTTCTTGGGCTAGTTGAGCTCACCTTTCTTTCACCATTCTCTTCTTGAAATGAGAACATAGCCGAGACGAGTCGAGGAGCGAAGTAATGGTCCGGAGGATAGCATTAGTAGTCCTCATTATTACGTGAAATAGTGTGATAATAGTTGTAATGAGGACTCCTTTTGAGTTTGTATAATATCTAGTAGACAATATTTGTATTCAAACTCACATGCTTTTGTCGTATTGTACACAGACGCTTATATTAGTAAGTTGTATTTGAATTTATGTACCATGTAAGTGGCGACCCAAGATGGGTGACGTATACCTAATTTTGGGGGCGTTACGATTACTTATTCATGAGTTACTATTCACGAGTTACTATTTATGAGTTCTTATTCATGAGTTACTATTCATGAGTACTATTACATGAAGCGTGAAGATATTTTTGTGGAATTTCTATCTTTTAGTGTTTGAGTTACTATTCACGTATCTGACTATTATTCACGATATCTGTTATTCAATAGAAAAATAAAATTTCTTCTTTTGTCCAAAATATCTATTCGGATACTAGCTTTGATTGTATCCATGTTTTGATCATTCTTGAATTTTACACCACTATGATCATTTTTGAGGTATTTCGAACATGGATAAAACAAAATCACGAATCCTTAATCCTTAATCCTTGTCATTTTGTTTCAATCGGATTCGTTTTTTTAAAATATTTTTCATCATCCTCGGTCTTAAATGATGATATTATTGAATATCTTTGGCACAGTAGTGCAAAGATGAATGATTTCTGAAGAATATCTTTGGTAGTAGTGCAAAGATGAGCAGTGTTTAGATGAACATGACCCATCGATGAATATCTTTGGCACAGTAGTGCAAAGATGAATATTTGATTCCGGTGTATATTGATTGATGTTACGAGGGATAAAAGATAGATGATGAACTTTTAAATTCATACATAGAAGATAGTAGTTTGCATTCTCTACTTAACTCTTACAATGAATTATTATTTCATTGCGAATATTGATTTAAAATTTGTTGTCTATCAGTATTCTATTAGATTTTTCCTGTTGAAGACTAACGGTAATTTGTTGTATATTATCTTAGTCATAATATTCTTTCTTGAGCTAGTTGAGCTCACCCTTTTCCTTTTGTTCCATTTTTCTCGGGAGGCGAGAATATAGCGAGTACGAGTCGGGGTATGGAATGAAGGTTCTAGAGAGAGTCGTTTAGTAGTCCTCACCATTTTGTAAAATAATGTATCAATAAATGTGATGAGGATTTATTTGAGTATAGATATTGTCTGAAGATAATATTTGTATTTAAACTCACGCTTTCTTGTTGTAATAATAAAGTTGTGTAGTTGTTTACATACCATGTATTGACAACTCGAATGGGTGATGTATACCTATTTTGGGGGCGTCACGGTTGGTATCGAGCTTAGGGATATGATCTCTGGCGGAGATCGGGGAATAGAACTAGGAGGGAGAGACGAGTAAATCCTTCGCCAGTGTGTCCTACCTAAGCTTATTTTTTTTGGTCAAGATATAAGGATATTATGTGATATATTGATTTCCTTAATTAACCCTTATTTTATACATGATTTGAGAATGTCGATCGAGAATATTAACAATGGAAATGAGACCGTGGAGACGCAGTACTCACCAACGAGGAGAAACGCACAACAGTCGGCAATGTTCCTC
The DNA here is from genome assembly GCA_020205615.1 of Panax quinquefolius. Classification (NCBI taxonomy): domain Eukaryota; kingdom Viridiplantae; phylum Streptophyta; class Magnoliopsida; order Apiales; family Araliaceae; genus Panax; species Panax quinquefolius. The sequence continues at coordinate 23,013,521 of CM035161.1, forward strand.
CCGCGAACAACACCACCGGCGAGATGATGAACGAGGGGATGTTTAGAAGCTTTTTGCGCTTCATACAAAATCGATTTAGGGAGACTCGTGTTCAAAATACATGAGGAAATGATAGCAATTCACGGGTTGTCACAATGACGAGTTCAAAGAGTTGAGACCACGAATTTAAGGGAAAGCCGGATCCGATCATGGCGGAAACATGGGTCAAACAAATTACCAAGATATTCGATGTCTTGGGATGCGACGGAGAACGAAGGTTCCATTCGCCACCTTTATGTTCCGTGGCGGGCGGCGGACTCTTGGGTGGGAGTCTGTGAAGCGTACCCATCCAGCCGCACTTCTCAAATGTCTTGGGAAATATTTGAAACTATTTAATGACAAATACTTTCCGAAAGTGTTCGTCTATATGAAGGAAGTGGAGTTCATCGATTAGAGCAAAACAACACGACGGTGTCTCAAGACGAGGCAAAGTTTGCGAGAGTTATCCGTGTTTGCACCTCATTTGGTGGAGAATGAGGAACGTGTATGACCACGGATGTTTCTTAGAGGTTTGAAACCCGATACGTCAATATCTCATTTCTCATAAATTTTCTCTATTCATTGTTGTTGTTAATGAGGCTCAATTGTTAGAATGAGATAACGAGTATATTCAACCAAGGACCATAACCGAGGATCGTACTGAGATAGCAATCAATGTAATAATGATAACCAAATGGAGAAAGAAACAGACGGACAAAATGGTAACCACTCTCTGGTGGTAATCATGGCCATGAAAATAGAAGAAGCGAGTCGGAGGAGATTTTAAAAGAGGAGATTTAACAACGACCGTGTGAAAGCGACAAGTCTTTAAAAATAACCGGTTCTAAGGGAGGAGAACAACCACCGGTCATATATATGCTACAAATGCGAAAAGAGGACATATCGATCAAACGCCCACAACAAATTCAAGGTATGCTATAATTGTGGAAAAGAAGGACATATCGCTTTCGAGATTGTGCAGAATAAAACCTAGTTCAATGGGATGGTGACTCAAAAGATCGTCCCTGAAAAGTCAAAGTCAACGATTCCTGGAAGAGCGTTTATTGTGGTGATCGGTCATAATGCGAGGAACCCAAACGAGGTGATCACGGTAAGCTATTTATAAATTCTTGCAAGTTTATACCTTACTTGATACCGGTGCTACCCATTCATTTATCTCTCTGCTTTGTGCTCAACGCTTAAACTTGACTCCGTGAAAATTAGACTTTCGACCTATCTGTGGAAACTCCGTTAGGAGAAACTTTCATCACATCCATCGCTTATAAATCTTGTTTGATTCAAGTTGGCACCATCACCTTACCGTTGACCTTATCTCTTTAAAGATACTTGCTTTTGATGTGATTTTAGGGATTGATTGGTTAACTACTCATCATGCCAAAATTGATTGTTTTCGTAAGGTTGTTAGTTTTCATATTCCTAACCAACCTGTTGTATGCAATTCAAGCAACTAAACCATTAAAATCAATCACTATCATATCTAATCATAAAGCTATTCGTTTATTGAAAAGCGGATGTCAAGCTTTCTTAGCCCATGTTATGGATTTGAATAAAGACACGCCAAATTTGAATAATATTCTTGTTGTTATTGACTTTCCTGACGTATTTCATGAAGAACTTCCCGGCCTACCCCCAGAACGTGAAGTTGAATTCTTTATTGATCTTGAACCTAGTACAAAGCCCATTTCTAAAACCCCATATCGAATGGCTCCTATTGAACTTCGGAGTTAAAGGTCCAACTACGTGAATTGTTGGACATCGGTTTCATTCGTCCCCAAGACATCTCCTTGGGGTGCTCTGCTTTTATTTGTAAAGAAGAAAGACGGGAGTATCGACTTTGTATTGACTATCGGAATTGAACCATGTCACCATCAAGAATAGGTATCCTCTACCTCGTATTGATGACTTGTTTGACCAGATTCTGAGGCACAATTCTTTTCAAAATCGATCTTCGCTTACGGATATCATCAATTTGAAGATTAGAATCGAGGATATTCCAAAGACCGCTTTTAGAACTCGATGACGACATTATGAATTCTTAGTCATGTCTTTCGGATTGACTAATGCTCCTGTGGCTTTCATGGATATGATGAACCGAGTATTCAAGGAATATTTGGATCGATTCGTTGTTGTCTTTATTGATGACATCCTTATATATTCCAAAAGTCGTGAAGAACATGAGCACTATTTGAAGCCAGGTACTCCAAAGGCTTCGTGAAAACAAACTATATGCCAAATTGAAGAAATGCGAGTTACGGCTTGAGGAAGTAGCATTCCTTGGGCACGTGGTGTCGAAACATGGAGTATCTGTTGATCCGAAGATTGAAGCAATACAAAGTTGGGAGCAACCAAGAAGTCGGTGGTCAAGTACGTAGCTTTTGGGCTTAAATTTGGTTATTATCGGAGATTCGTGGAAGGGTTTCTCGAATCGCTACTCCATTAACTCAAATAACTTCGGAAGGATACAAAATTCGTTTGGAGCGAAGAATGCGAGAAAAAGTTTCCAAGAGCTTAAGAGGAGACTTATTTCTTTTACTGCTCTAACAATACCATCCGGTTCGGATGGATTTGTTATCTACAAATGATGCTTCGTGCAAAGGGTTAGGATGTGTTCTCATGCAACGTGGGAAAGTCATAGCCTATGCCTCGCGACAACTTAAAGAGTATGAGAGGAATTATCCTACTCATGATCTAGAGTTAGCGTGATCGTTTTCGTCTTAAAAGATATGGAGGCACTATCTATATGGGGAGAAAGTGGAGATATATTCGGACCATAAAAGCCTTAAATATTTCTTCACTCAAAAGAACTCAACATCGCGGCAATGACGTTGGCTCGAACTATTGAAAGACTACGACCACACTATTCAATACCATCCCGGTAAAGCGAACGTGGTAGGCGACGCGTTGAGTAGAAGATCATATGGGAGAACGAAAAGCGATGATGTCAAGTATACGTGAGAGCCAACTTTAATAGAAAAAGTTAAGGTTGCTCAAGCCACCGAATCCGGAGGCCGATGCGTATGAAGAAGAAAGTAAGAAGGAGCTATTCCTAAGCGAGAATTGATGAAGAAGAATACTTGAGTCCACTCTAGACTTTGTGTTCCTAACGACTGATTTGAAGTACAAGATTATGATGGAGGCACACAATACGCCATTTGCAATCCATCTCGGAAGTACTAAAATGTATCGTGATCTTCGACATACATTTTGGTGGAACAATATAAAGAGAGATTGCAAAGTTTATCTCGATGTGTTTAACTTGCTAACGTGTAAAGGCGGAGCATCTAGTACCTAAGGGTCCGTTGCAACCACTTGAGATTTCGAAATGGAAGTGGAACACATTACCATGGATTTTATTACTGGTCTTCCTACGGTTTCTCAAGGCATCAATGCTATTTGGGTTATTGTTGATAGATTAACCAAGTCTGCTCATTTCTTGCCGACACGGAGACTTATTCCTTGAACGTCTTCTTTAGTATATGACGTGAATGAAATTGTGAGGTTGCATGGCATGCACAGATCCATAGTTTGGGATCGTGACCCAAGATTCACTTCAAGATTTTGGGTTAGCTTGCAAAAAGCTATGGGCACAGATTTGCGATTTAGTTCGGCATACCATCCCCAAACGACGACGACAATCGAGAGAGGACTATTCAAACTCTTGAAGATTTATTAAGACTCTGTCCCTGAACTTCAAGGCGCGCTGGGATAAGTATTTACCATTGGTGGAATTCTCCTACAACAACAGCTTATCGAGCAAGTATAGGTGTGGCTCCATTTGAAGCATTATATGGACGAAAAGTGTCGTTCTCCAATATGTTGGGATGAGGTGGGTGAAGCAACATTGTTGGGACCCGAGTTAAGACGTATGACTCACCGAAAAGATCTAAATGATTCGACAACGTATACAAAAGCGGCACAAGATCGACAAAAGAGTTATGCGGATCTTCATCGAAAGGGCGTGGAATTTAGTGTAGGGGATCATGTATTATTGCGAGTTGCTCCATGGAAGGGAGTTACAAGACTTAGGAAGAGAGAAAACTCAATCCACGATTTATTGGTCCATTTCAAATTCTTGACCGAAAGTAGGAAATGTAGCCTATAGACTCGCGTTACCTCCGAGTATGTCTCGTGTTCATAATGTGTTTCACATATCTCAGACTTAAAGAAATATGTGAAAGACCCGAACCACGTTATAGAGTTATAACCGGACGAGATAGCCAAGACTTAACGTATGAGGAGGTACTGTCAAGATCTTGGATAGGAAGGAGCATGTCCTACGCCAAGAAAGGTCATACCACAAGTTAAAGTTTTGTGGAGGAATCATGCTATAGAGAAATGACACGGGAATTGGAAACGGAAATGAAAGCGAGGTATCCTCACCTTTTCAAAACACTGAGTGCGTCGACGTCAATTTCGAGGACGAAATTTCATAAGGAGGGAGGTTGTAAGACCCCAACTTATTATTAATGAAATTTAATTTTCTCTATTTATTATTTTGAAATAGTAAGGGTTGATTTGATTAATGTGGATAGTTAGGGGTAAAATACGCAAATATTTTAAAATAAGCAGTGGTTATAAAATATTCATTGTTGTCGGAGAATATTCGCATCTGCTTGGGGAATATTCGTATGCGACCTGGCCAGCACGACATGTGTGGACCCCATAACTAAAAGCGATTGGATGAAGAAAACGACAAATATAAGTTGTTTAAAAATAACGACGTAGTTATTACTGAATTATCTTGTTAAAATACTCGGTTGGTTAAAAACACGAGCATGCCAGTATTGCACCAATTATTGATTCTTACGTGAAGGCACTACTCAATAATGGTTACGATAATTATGTTCAATATTTTATTGAGTTAATAATTGCTTTGCGTTGATATTTTATATTCTTTGTTTGTTTCAATAATTGTCATTACACAAGATTTTTTTTATCGAAGCAATAATTCATATTATCTCAATAATATTATTAGATAACATTATTGGCAATGTCTAGAAAGTTACATCTAAGGAGAGGTTTGGTCACCTAATTAATTGCCAAGAAGAAGAAATTCTTATTGAAAGCCCCTCTTTCTGAACCGCCTCAATTGTCGATATTGTGATTACAGTAATATTATTTGTGAATAATTAATTATTGATTCATATGATGAGAAAAATATTGATTTTATGTGGATATAGATGGAGAAAATTTTTATTGTGACAATTGTTGAAAATTGAAATTTTATCTTTTTCTGATAAAATAATTCATTTAAATATATTATTATATTTTAATAATATAATAATGGTGATATTTTTACAACGAATGTGGGATATATGAGTATACGAGGAGGAGTATTTTTGTTGCAATAAATGTTTAAAACATGTTAAACATGTCGGTGGACCCCATTTATTGACTGAAATTTGATTATAAATGTAAAATCGCCTTGCTTATGGATTTCGGTCAATTTCTATTTGGAATTTGGAAAAACTTTCTTCTGCAAAGTTGTAGAGAATTGAATTTCCTATAAAAACTCGCGAGATTCGAATTTTCTGATGAAAGGGCTATTTATTATGAATTATTGAAGTTCTAAAATTCCGGAATAATTGATTTTTGGAGTTTAAAATATTTTTTGTAAGAAAAACGTTTTTGTTGTAATTGAGTGGCTCACATGTGTTATAAATGATCTGAAATCAGATTTCTAAGGTGGGCTTGAATATTTTTAAGAAATATTATTATTTTATTAAATTTTACTGCTTTGGTGTTCTAAAGATTTTCCTATAAATAGGGTCTTAGGTTAGAATTGAAAATCACACCGTAAATCAAGTTTTTCTCTCTCTATATTATCGAGCGTATTCTTGTGAGTATTTTGAGTATACTTTGAGTATTGTTAGACGCGATGCAAGTTCCTTCAAAGACTATACCCTATTTCCAAATTAAAGTCTTAATCTTTCGAGGTAAGGGATGTTATTTTCTTCTCAAATGATATTATTTCTTCAATATCATTATCTTTGAAATATTGGTTGAACTTTTTATCAAATTTGAAACTTTTTCATGTCGGGTTACTATTCATGAGTTCTTATTCACGAGTTACTATTTATGAGTTACTATTCACGAGTTACTATTCACGAGTACTATTCATGAAGCGTGAAGATATTTTTTGTGGAATTTCTATCTTTTAGTGTCGAGTTACTATTCACGTATACGGACTATTCACGATACTCTGACACTATTCAATAGAAAAATAAAATTTCTTCTTTTTTGTCCAAAATATCTATTCGGATACTAGCTTTGATTGTATCCATGTTTTGATCATTCTTGAATTTTACACCACTATGATCATTTTTGAGGTATTTACGAACATGGATAAAACAAAGTCTGAATCCTTAATCCTTAATCCTTGTCATTTTGTTTCAATGGATTCGCTTCTTTAAAAATATTTTTCATCATCCTCGATCTTAAATGATGATATTATTGAATATCTTTGGCACGTAGTCAAAGATGAATGATTTCAAGAATATCTTTGGTAGTAGTAAGCAAAGATGAACAGTGTTTTAGATGAATACGACCAACCGATGAATATCTTTGGCTCAGAGTGCAAAGATGAATATTTGATTCCGTGTATATTGATTGATGTTACGGGGATAAAAGATAGATGATGAACTTTTAAATTCATACATAGAAGATAGTAGTTTGAATTCTCTACTTAACTCTTCTAATGAATTATTATTTCATTCATGAATATTGATTTAAAATTTGTTGTCTATCAGATTCTATTAGATTTTTCCCTGTTGAAGACTAACGGTAATTTGTTGTATATTATCTTAGTCATAATATTCTTTATCTTGAGCTAGTTGAGCTCACCCTTTTCCTTTTTTGTTCCATTTTTCTCGTGGAGGCGAGAATATAAGCGAAAGTACGAGCTCGGGGTATGGAATGAAGGTTCTAGAGAGAGTCGTTTAGTAGTCCTCACCATTTTGTAAAATAATGTATCAATAAATGTGATGAGGATTTATTTGAGTATAGATATTGTCAGAAGATAATATTTGTATTTAAACTCACAGTTTCTTTGTTGTAATAATAAAGTTGTAGTTGTTTCTGTACCATGTATTGACAACTCAGAATGGGTGATGTATACCTATTTTGGGGGCGTCACAATAGGTATTCTACCCTAACAAATACACAGATAACTACAGGGTGAAAAGGGTATAGAGTTTCAAAAATCACAACAAATGTGCAGACAAAAACCATAGAAGAAAAAAACTAAGCCACTCACCAAAGTGAGCGCAGTCGTCGTGGGAGGCGAGACCGAGACGGGAGAGGGAGGAGGCATGAGACTTGAGATCGTCAGTCCTTTCGAGAGTCGATCGAGATTCGAGAGTCGATCGAGAATTCGAGTCTTTGAGATTTCAGATCTGGGCGACTGGCGAGTGGGTTAGGGGCTTAGGGCAAACTGGGATTGGATTTGGGGGAAAACTATTCTGATAGTCGAATAGAACTGTAGAAGACTAGAAGTTAATGGATAATATTATAATATGAGTAATAATTAATTTTTTTAAAATATTAACATTCGGTTATTCGGGTACCCGAACAATCTATTTTTGAAGACCGAAACCGAAACCGAATACTGAATAATAATTCGGATATAACCGAAATTCCAAAAAAAAACCGAAAATCGAAATAATTCGGTTAAAATAATTCGGTTCGGTTCGGTAGTTCGGTTTTATCCATTTTTTGCTCACTCCTACGCACACAGATGGGCAAACATGTAAGCATTTTACGATAACATCTTTACTGATCAATATATCGAAAACAGGATTCTTGTTAATTAAATCTGGTTTTACATTGTAGCAAGTAAGAAAAAGAAGAAAACAGATGGAAGAAGAACAGCAGAGGAAAACAGATCTTTCTTTGGTATCAATCAAACTATGGTAGCACTAATTAATACTACATGATTCTTGCTTTCCTGTTAATTTATATATGTACTTTTACAGTAGTTAAAACTTAGAAGTAGTCAAAATGATGTGGGATCTGATATGGAGCCTCTCTCTCTTTCTTACTCAACTTTGGTACCACCCCAACAGCAGCAGCTCCAGCTCTACTCCTAATGATCTTGTGAACATCACTAGGAACCTCTGGTGGCCTAACAGACCTAATCAAGGCCCACTTCACACCCTTAAAGAACTCATGCCTCTTAATCTCCACTGACCCCTTTAGGCTCCCAATTCTCTTCTTTGGATTCTTCACTAATAATTTCCCAATTAGATCTTGAACTTTCATCATCTCCTCGTACTCTTTACTACTACTAAATCCCATCCTTGGAAACCCCAAAGGCTGCCTTAAAATGTTAATCAGAGTTTTCTCATTGTTCTCCCCTTTGAATGGTGTTATACCATACAATAGCTCATACAACAACACCCCAAATGTCCACCAATCCACCGCACTGCCATGGCCTTGGCCGGATATCACCTCCGGGGCCAAGTACTCGTGGGTACCCACGAAGGATTTTGACCGAGCGTCGATCGGTTCGGCCACCAATTCGGGACTGTATTCCGGGACAGTTGTGCCCGCTTGTTCTGTGATTGTTGTGGTTTTGGTCTTCTTTAAGAAACAAGTGAGAACAGGCTGCATGGGCATCACACAATGAGGCATTGGAAATGTTATTGCACAAGAAGGGACAGCAGTTTTAAGGTGGTTGGTGTCAATGGGTTTGGACAGCTGTATGAGCTTTGGGACGACGTCGCATTTGAGGGAGAGATCGAAATCAGAGAGCATTATGTGACCATCTTCTCTGACTAGTACATTTTCTGGCTTAAGATCTCTGTAAACAACACCCATCATGTGTAGATACTCTAGGGCTAATAGTGTTTCTGCTGCATAAAACCTGTCAAATATGTATATATGTATAGCTTGGTAAGCAACTTAATAAACAGCGACAAATTCCAGTTACGTATAACGTCTTCATAGGTAAGCTACAGGAAGGAAAATTGTCTTATATTATTAATTATAAGGTCGTATAATAATACAGAAGCTCAAAATTTGACCACGTAAGTTTACAGAAACCATTGAATTAATGACACTTGAAATAAAGTTGATTGATTACTAATGTGCGATAATATTTAAATTAAAACAAATTAATTAACATACTAAAATGAGAGCAGTAGCATATTTCTATGTAACCATTTAAAAAAAACAAAAACTATTAATGCGACATTTTGAATTAAAAGAAACTATACTATAGAAAGTTTGCTTTAATGTTCGAATGAATATGCTACATGATTTTATTTTCCCCTCGTTAACTGTAAAATTAAACAAAAATATAGAGTACTAAGAAACTTACTTGGCGGCTGAAATGGAAAAGCGCTTTCCGGTTTGGCGTTGCCTTGCGGCGTGCAAGTCCCCGCCGGGGCAAAACTCCATAACAAAGCAAGAGTAATGAGAAGCATCAAACTCAGCATACAAAGTTGGCAAAAATGGGTGGTCAAGCATACCCAAAATCTCTTTTTCCATTTCTGCCCTTTGTAACTTCTTTCTTATTGCAAGAGCCTCCCTATCCACCACCTTCATAGCATAAAAGCACTGTGGCAACCCCACCACCGGGTTCCTAATCTGACAAAGGTAAACGTTTCCGATATCGCCGCTGCCGAGCCGGCGGAGCAGACGGAAGTGGTCGAGCCCGACAAGACCGGCTTTTTCGCGGCGGAGCTTGTTCATGGCTTCCCATCCAACTTGGTTAGCCTTGTGTGGCTTGTAGGAGTTGGAAAAATAGGTGGTGTCACTAGAGGAGCAAACGGAGATGGAGCTCCGGCGGCTGCCGAAACTGAGGTTGCTCATCCAGCTGCGGCTGGAGTCCGGCACCGTTATGGAAGAAGAACTGCTATCATAGTCGGATAATTCGTCTCGGGTTATGGTAGTTGCCATGATGGTTAATTAGCTAGGGGAACATGTATGTATATATGAATGAACTTCTCTTGGCTTTCTCAGGCTTTATATATATATATATATATATATATATATATATATATATATACACTAGTCCATATTATAATGCCGGCCTTTTATGGGTATTAATGAATAAATGTATTTCGTTATGGATACTAAAGAAAGTTACAAAGTGATACTTTTGCTAATGGAAGAAACTCAAAAATAAATAAAATATATAAAAAATGTTTCGAGTTTTTCAAGTAGAATGTGCGACTTTCATCACAATGTTGCGCGCAATATATATACATATATATTGTTTTATTCTTTTTCTTTTTAATCATTCTCTATTTATTGTTAAATTCTTAATTTGTCATTAATTATTTATTGTTTATTTATCTTTTTCATTTTCTATTTTACTTTGTGCATGCTAGGCTGCAAAGTAAGCTCCTATTCATTGTATAAATTTGATGATAACGGAAGTTCATGAATTGGTTTTTTATTATTAATTTTATTTTTTATACAATGCATTTTGCAAAAACATGCATTAATATACATAAAATAAAAATGGACCGGACCTAGTCCTATATGTTGGATATTGGATTGGATTGGACTGGATACTTTGATTTCATAACTCCACATATCTTTTTGGGTATTGCTAATCCATCATTTTCATTTCATGAATTGAGTATCATACTCCTTTTAACGGTTGACGGTCAAATTTCCATAATTATTGTGACTGTCAAAAGGCACAAGGGGAGCTTTTTGGTAATTTACTAGTATTAAAGTGTTGTGCAGTAATGGTAGTAATCATAGATGAAGAAGCTTTTGAAGGCTGAAAACTGGTAGAACACGAAGCACCCGTGCTCCATTCATTAATTTCCACCTCTTTCGATTTACATGTATGTTGATGTATGTATGTATAATGTATGTATCTATAATTTCTAGTAGTATATATCTTTATTAATTACTGGAGTATTTTGGTTGAAGTGCATGTGATTGTGTGATCCAAGAGTACTACACTCGATATTTCATGTAAAAGGAAAGTCACCCATTGTTGTGTGGCTGGGCTGGCTATAAAATCTTAATTACTACTATGTCACTTTGTATGGTTTGTTAATATAAATTCTTCCTTTTAACCAACCAAAAAAATATAAATCAATTAAAGGTATACATACAACATTAATTTCAATGCATAAGAATGAATTTTCATAACAAAATCAGCTAGCATAATATATGGGTAGATGGAGTGTACCATATTAAGTAGTACGTATAATATTATGCATTGTCTTGGATTTTTTTCAACATGTTTTATTATTAATTTTATTTCTTTGTATAATTCAAAAAAAGAGCAATACAAACAAGATCTTATCATTTTCCCTTTTGGTTCCAATTTCGGACAACAAGCCTAGCAGAAGATGTAGGATAAGAGAGTAGCAAATAAATTGAAAAACTCAAACCTCCATAACTTGCCCCACTCCCTCCCCCATACATTCTTCTCCCCCTACCCTACCCTACCCTACCCCCAGAATCTTTGCTACCAACAAACCTTTCTTCATTCAAATCTTTTCGACTCAAATAGGCTAATTACTCATCTCAACCAATATTAGATATATTAATCTTAAATTAATTTGTGTATTATATATGCTCGAGATGATTAATTAGGTCTTAGCCTAGCTAGTGGTTAAGACTTAAGACTGATCAGGTTCCATTCTTTCTTTCGTTTTCTTTGAAACTAAGACTACCTAATTTTTATATTTATTTATTTTATAGCAACTAAGTTAAGTTGATTAAGCATTTGGTGTAAAAAGGTAGTATGTTCCTTTGTTGCATACACTTAATTAAATTAAGCAATGATGGAGATTAATTACTAGCAGAATATCTATTCATTCCACATGCATTTAACAGTCCAAATATATAATTATATATATCCCAACTATATATACAGTATAAAAGAAGTTGAGAGAAGGTCATGTTACTTTACTTGAACGACTCAATGAAAGGAGTTAACTAAAGGAGAACAATTAAGGAATCATGAGATATTCAAAAGGATGGACGTACCATCCATGAAACATTATCTCAACTGCAGACATGCATCCACTCCTTCGATAATGTCCAAAATGGACTGACAAATATGGCCAATCTGACCATCTCAATAAATATATATTAAAATACGAAATATAATTATATTGAAAAATATATATGACTGCAAATTTGTGTAATCTGCGATCATTATGACGGCAGTTTTGAAATATATAGTGACGGTTTCACCCGTTGCCATAGTATATATAATATTAATAAAATAGAACTCATTTTGAATTTGGGCGGAAAAACACGGTTCAAATTCATTCTAATTGATTTGGACGGGAAACACAAGGACGGTTCAAATTAATTCTAATTATTTGGGCGGGAAAGGGTGGTGGGAGACAGAGACGAAGCGACGATTTGTTTTTGGGGGCCCAAAAAAAAAATTTAACAGCATAAAATATATTCATCATTAAAAAGTAAAATTTTACTATTACAAAATATATTTTTACTAAAACAAAAATAATGTAGTAATGGAATTTGTTTTGACAAAGATAACAAAATATAGCAAAAAAAGTTTTTTAGAACATATTAAAGTTTCGTCAGACCTTGGAGGGCCGTGGTCTTACAATATTTTCAAACTAAATCAAATGTACAAGTGAGTCTTACAAAATTTTCAAACCTCGGGAGGGGTCGTGGCCTCCTCCGGTCACATCCGTCCCTGGTGGGAGAGGAAGGAGAAGAGAGAGAATGAAAGTGGGATTGTTAAAATGGAGAGAGAGAATTTTGTTACGCGGTGCTTGAGACATGAATAATTTCTAGTAGAGTTATATAGCATAAATTTAAGTGAAAGTAGCCCAATTTAAAAGAACATGGAAGCATATACTGAGGAACTGCAACCATAGTATCTTTCCCTGTTCATCGCATAGCCCTTTGTCTGGGACAGGCATATCATCATGGGCATTTGGGCAGGCAGCTCCAATCCTATCCATGGGGTCCAACACCACATTTTCTTAAATTTGTTTTGTTTTATGCTCTATCATTTTCAATTCCATCTCTAACTTATGTAGATTCCATTGGTAGCATGATTACAGTGAAATCACAATACACAGTAAAAGAATTACAATCTCCTAGTGATGTGTAGCCTCTTAGCCCAAACACCACGGCCACGGCCACGGCCACGGCCACGGCACTCGTTTAATTATTAATGACTGGCTTGCTAAATATATTCATTCATTCATTCGAGTCATCTTAAATCATCATAAATTAATTTGTTCAAAAAATCATAACTATTCATAAAATAATACTAACAGAGTTGAAACTTGAGAAGCAGTTAAGTTACCGCAGATACTCCCTCTTATTCATATTAAGTGTCTTTTTAGAGTTAAGCACACTTATTAAGAAATAACACAAAATGTCTTTTGTATCCCTAATTAATTATTTCTCTCCACAATTACCCACTGGAATTGCATTTACTAAAGTATTAAATAGAGGGGTAAATTAAGAAAAAATAGTGCAATATTGCATAGGGATTCCAAAACGACACTTATATTGAATAAAATGAAACTCTCCAAAACGACACTTAATAGGGAGTATTTAATTTAATTTTGTCGCTCGACTCTTTTTTTTTTTTTTTTTGTTCGGGGAAAGAATTCTGCTTTATTATTCTAAACTAAGAAAAAGAATCGTACCCAAGACTCTTGATCCTGGGCCGATCCATTAGAGAGGAGGCCACAATATCCATATGGGCCCAAACAATAGATAGATTTCATAAAGCCGAACCCCTACTCAACAACGACGTGGTTACGATTTACCTTTTCAACACCGGTTGTATGGTTCACTTACCTTTTCAATTTCCACACAATGTTCGGTGGAGGTGGTGCTGGTGTTCCAATTCTATTGCGCACATTAGCTAAAGCTACTGGTGTACTTTTCGCCGGAATTTTCACTATGGGCGTGGTTTCTGCTGCCATTAACGTCAATTCTCAAAAGAATAAGGTATACGGATATAGTGGTGTTAATTTATTTTGTTTGAGATTGAGTTGGGATTTTTAAAGCAATTCTTTTCTTTCTTTTTTTTTTTAATTTCAATGGGGTTTGCAAAGGAATAAAAAGGATTGTTCTTAATGCAAATATACGTGTCTATATGTTTATTGTTATTTGTTGTGTAGTTTTTGTTCAGATTGAGTTTGAATTTGTGCAGAATAAAAACGGAAAGCTATGTGGGGTCTGTAAAGGAAAAGGGTTCTATACATGCAAATTATGCAAAGGGAAATCTACAATAGAATGGTCACCGTTGTATGATCCTGTTTTTATAAACCCCTGTCTTTGTCCTACTTGTGATGGGAATAAGTAAGTTATTTACATTTTTTTTTCCAATTTGTTCTTGGGAAAAGTTTTGGTTGATATTGATATTGTGTTTTTTGATTATAGGGTTCAACGCTGTCTCAACTGTTTGGGGAATTGCTATGTATAACAGGTTAGAGGTATAATAATGGATTGTAATGTATTTGTATTGGAAAATTATGTTGGGTATATAGTTATCTTCTTGTCTTATTACCATTGAAGATATTTTTTGTTGCCATGACAGCATTGAACTAGTTATCATAAATTAGTGGGCTTGTCTTAGTAATGGTGAAATTAACTTGAGAAAAATTTCAATGTTCTATCAATTTATTTGCTGACAATGGATGTGCAAACTATTCAGTATGTTACTCGTTGAGATGATGGAAAACCGAGTGATATCGATAATTCATGGTTTGAGTATAGGGTGTTTGATGATATATTTGTGTGGCTTTGATTGGAGCTTCAGAAGCAAGAGAAAATGAAAGAAGATAAGTATGATTCCAAGAAAATGTGAACAAAAATAAGAGCGCATTTGTAGTTCAGTGGGAAAGTATATTGCAGAGTTCCATGAATGGATTCCTTTCTTTATTGTTTCAGCATTTCTTTTCCCCTCTTTCCTTTTCCATTTTTCATTTTCCATTGCTATTTTTGTTCTTTCTCTGGTTTTCTGAGTTTCAATATGAGAAATTTTTCTCTGGTTTCCTATCTTTTCACTTTTCCATCTTTCCTCTTGTTTTCCTATATCTCAACGGAAACTTTGTCCTTCTGGATTAGTTTCTAAGCTACAGTTACAACCTAAAACTCTAGGATATAATAATTGGCACATCTCGTTCAGCTGGAGTTGACTGGTTAATGTTCAAGTGTATGAGTTGTAGGATCACAAACGTCTGCATGGGCTAAATGCCATTCCAAAACTAGAAGATTCGGAACATCAGGTAAAAGGCCATGCCAGTTGATTTGTAATTGATTGTAAGGGTTGAATGACAGAGAAGTTCATAAGAATTATGTTAT
This sequence comes from Panax quinquefolius, assembly GCA_020205615.1. Classification (NCBI taxonomy): domain Eukaryota; kingdom Viridiplantae; phylum Streptophyta; class Magnoliopsida; order Apiales; family Araliaceae; genus Panax; species Panax quinquefolius. The sequence continues at coordinate 23,028,842 of CM035161.1, forward strand.
GCTAAACCAATTTGATTGGACAGGAAATATAGTGCCCAGTTATTTTGTTACTTTTTTTTTTTTTTTTGCAATTGGCGTTCTAATGTTATGCTACTATTTTGAATTTAATGTAATTTACTGTTAATTTGCAGAGGAAATTGGCTAGTGGGAAGGGAACTGAATATTTAATCCCTTCTATCAGGTCTGGTAAATGACGGTCAAACAAGAAGGCTATCCTCAAAGTTCAACCATAGGATTTACCTAGATATATCAAATATGAATCGAACACTTGTAGTTCGTATATGCCAAGTGCATTTTCTGTACAGTTCCAACACAATGGTAGTTACTTGATACAACCTGGATAATTCCATGACAGTCATATCTAGAGATAATTATTTACAAACATTTGAAAATTTCATTCTTTTCTAAGTTCAAGTTCTAGGTCTTTAGTGCTTTCACTCAAAGAAAAAGTGTGAAGGTGTCTTGCTCAAAATGCATGCAAGAGTAGAGGCTTTTGTGTCTCTATATATACTAGAGATATACTAAAGATATAAGCTTTCTATTGCTAGATAGTAGATGCTAATGTATTTTCTGCTGAGAAATATAGATTCTACTTCAGAAGGAAACAATATAATTAGAACAAATCTTTTATGATGCAAGTATTCTTTATATATAGTGAAGCAGGCTTGAGCCGAACTATGCTGGTGATATTCTTATGTGGGACTAGCAATCATGAATGCTATCAAAAAAGACATTTGTTGGAATCATTCAAGTTGAATTATTGACGTCGTTGCATTGCACATTATTCCACACTTCTGTTCTTTGAACTTCTTCCATAAAATTTTATCTTGGAGGCATTTTTGCAAGATTTTTGGTCATGATACCCACTTACCAAGCCAGTTGTAATGTCAAAAAATATAGAATAAATAAATCTTGGACCCCCCCCAATACACCAAAAAAACTCCCCTACCACAACAAACACACTATATAGTTCATTCTTGATGCAATTTTGCTTAATGGTTCCTCCTGCTAATGTCAGGTGGTATACATTTTAAAGTTACACGGTCTACAAATCGTAGAGTGATTTCACTCTACGATCGTAGAGTAGTCTCCAGATAGTAGAGTGAATTCACCTACGATCGTAGAAAGTAGTCACGATCGTAGAAATGAATTCACAAATCGTTAAGTATTACTTACGATCGTGAAATGGATCGTAGAAGTGAAATCACTTCTACGATTGTAGTAATCATGTAACTTTAAAAAAGCTACACACCATGTATGTATGTATTTTACCATATTTGTTATATAGTTTATAATATTTATTATTGTATTGAAAATATTAAAAAAAAAATTGCTAAATATTAAAAGTATTTAGTTATTATTAATTAAAAATGAATTATTTCTAGGAAATACGGAATTATTAGATTTATTTTTCTTTTTGTAAATAAGACGAAACAGATGAAGCGAGTAAAATCAATAACTTCAAAAAGTCGGGAAAAAAAAGAGAAAAACAAAAACGGCGCCGACTTGAACCAATATTTAAAATTCAAACACGTACCATGGCTCGCATCGGATTAGTCCCGCACCAAAGTGCGGGGACAGCTGTGGTTTAGACCAAAAAAAAATCCCACATTTCTGTCTACAACTCTCTTTCTCTAAGAAAAACTTCAGCAGCTCTCGATAGCTGCTCACCATCTCAACCCTATCATCGAGGTTTGAGCCATCGATCAACAGCCGAATCTCAATCTGAATTCCGAAGTAGACTCAATTCATAGCCTTCCTCTTGATTTGAGGTCTAAGACTTCTGGTAAAATTTCTCCTCAAATCCTTAAATTCAGGTTGCTTGATATCCGTTTTACTCGGATCTAGTCATTTTCTATCTGTTTCGGCCTGTTCTGGGTGCCGATTGTTTTCTTAAATAGTTTGTGTTGTAATTCGACATGTATGAATTTAAGGCTCTGTTATTATTTGGGAGAATTTGGTGTTCTTCTATACAAGTTTGGATTTTAGTTAATTTTTAGCTAAAATATGTTTGGAATCAGAGTTTGTGATGTTTGAATTGGAGTATAAAAGTTTTATGTTATCTACTTGGAGCGTTTTACTTTTTAAATTAGCTTGTTAAATATAGTTTAAATTTGTTTCCTTGTGCTTGTGGAGATGCTTACTGATTCTTTTGTAGATCTAGCAAATTTATTTCTTTTGCCAGTTCGCTCTTACTTTGATGGTATGAAAATTCAATTGGAAACCAGTTGATCATATATATTGACAAGGTGCCTTACAGATTTTAAAGAGTAGTATGCAATGTCATCTCACAGCCATATCACTTATCTGAGTAATGTTCTGGAAGGACATCCAAATTCCAACTGGGTTTTCATATTAAGGATTCTGCTTTTTTGTCCTTCCATAACAAACTTTAAGTCATTTGTTTAGTATGATATATTTTTCTAGTTCTGTTCTTTTCAATGATTTACATTTGATGTTGATTTATTGGGAACAATGTTCTGTGTGTGCAAAGTTTATGCATTAGCAATGATATTTCTTTAATCTGTTTCAATCAACTCCAAATATGAAGTGATATTTCATCTTTTCTGTTTGTCTTTTCCTTACTTGCTTTTAACGCTGTTACCCCCAAATTGAACAAACATTCTATTGTACTTTGGCTGTATATATGCTGCTTTTATATAGTGGATGAAGGGTATCTAGTACTTGTAGTATAAAAATATGTAAATGAAAGGTAACTGATGTATGTAATATTCACCGAGAAATATTTATAAAAACACATCATACACATCATGAGTACTCGTACAAAAAACACATAATCTGATTTCTCTTATTGAGGGATCAGGATGTTGGCAGAGCAATGATATAATGGTTTTATTGGGAGTAGTTCTGCATTATGTATTTGGTTCTCAGGCTTAATATATGTATTTGGTACTGTCTTATGTCTAGGTATTTCCTGTGTGGATTTATGTATTGTAGTTTCAATTGTTCTGCTGCTGCTTTGACAATTCAAGATGCCAAAGGAGAGGAGAGATCGTTCTGTATCTTTCGATAGGTCAAGAGCATCTCCTTTCCCATGTGGATCTAGCCGATCACTACGATCATTGTCCAAAAATCCTTCAGAGAATGAGAAAAATGTCAAAGAATGGGAGGGAGCTCGATGCCCAGTATGTATGGAACATCCTCATAATGCAATTCTTCTCATGTGTTCATCTCACGACAAGGGTTGCCGACCCTTCATGTGTGACACAAGCTACCGTCACTCTAACTGTTTTGACCAGTTCCGCAAGTCATTTGCAGAAGCCTCCCCAACAATACCTCAGCAAGAAGAAATTCCAGTTTCAACAGAGCACTCAGAAGCCTATTCGATAATTCCGGAAGCAGCGGCGACTGATTTTGAAGTGGAAAGAAGTGAGCAGGCGACAGATTTTGAAGTGGAAAGAAGTGAGGAGGAGTCCACAGCGATTCATTCCAATTGTGAAAACCAAGTGAAGGGAAACCTGGTGTGCCCTCTCTGTCGTGGAGACATCAATGGGTGGATGGTTGTGGAACCTGCTCGTGTCTTCATGAACACAAAATCAAGAAGCTGTGCCTGTGAGACTTGTGATTTCACGGGTACATATACAGATTTGAGGAAGCATGCAAGACTAGTGCACCCGCTTGTACGGCCATCAGAGGCAGATCCGGAAAGACAGCGTGACTGGAGGAGGCTAGAGCGGCAGAGGGATCTTGGAGATTTAATCAGCACGCTGCAATCTTCTATTGGGGAGGAGAGGAGTGAGGATAGCACTTTATCTTTTGATGAAGGCGGTTGGCTGACTGTATTTTTCCTTATTCGAGTGTTAAGACCTGGGAGTAGCTCAAGGAGTAGCAGCTTGTCCGGTACCTCAAGAGCAAGAGTGGTGACTGGCAGGAGGAGACCAACATCCAGACTTTGGGGAGAGAGTTATGATGGGGACTCCAGGGATCGGGACAATGAGTCCTCAGATGGTGGATCAAGTCTTCCAAGGCCTCGCGAACAAAGAAACCGGAGACGACCAACACCAGATGAAGAGTCATGAGCTATACAATTTGTTTGCTTGTTTTCCCTTTCATGTTTCGATGGTAAGCGCAGCCCAGCTTCCTGTATTTTACTTGATCTATTGCTATCTGCTTTCTCGTCTTCTCAAAATTGTAATTATGGAGTCTACTTATTTTTCTTATGTTATAGGTGAAACAAAAAAGAAAGAAAATGTGAGATTCTTTGGCTCACCTTTGGAATCCATCCAGCAATGTGGAGCGGTGATTGCTTGGAGTTGCAGAATTTAAAAGAGAGAATAAAAAAAAATCTGTAATTTATCTTTGAAATTAGTCTATTTACAATTCCTTGGTGAATTTTTATCTTAATTTATAGTTGTGTATGGGACGTGGTTATGAAAGGTTGAAGGCAGGGTTTAGTTACAAATTACTTGCATGGTTTTGGAGCAGCATTACCAAGAGGTGGCTTTTCATATTCTTGAATTGGCTGCGGTGAGAAGGGGGATATGATCCATAATGTATTTTGACCTCTTGACTTGGGATGCACAGGAGTGATTAGATGTTTTTCTCAAGTAAACCCTCAGACTTGATGATCCCTGCCTGGCAGTTTCCCTAATTTAATTAGTTCACAACTCAGTTGACATTACTAAATTTTATTTACTCAAATATTTTTGTTTGTTATTTATATCTGTACAATTGAATTTATTTAAATTAACACTAAATATCAACGTTTTGGCCATACGGAGAATATTAGTTGAGTAGTAATCCATAATAGAGTATCTCCCTTTTTCATTGCAAAAATATATGATAACTTTCAATAAAATCAAACCAAACTAGTAAAAGTATAACAAATCATATTAAAGTGACTTATAATTTAACAATTTTAAAATAATATTTTTTAAAGTTTATGTTAAAGAGCAAGCCTAACTAGAAGAGTTCACCTTTAATTAAGCTCAACTTATTTATTAACAATACTAATATTTATTACAATAACCACAGATAATAAAGAAGAAGAAAACGAGTAGTAAAATTCACATTACTTCCGTTTAAAATTGGATGTATCATAGTATATCAAGCCTTTTAAGTACAATATAATTTCATAATCAATTACATCATTATTATTATTATAATATCAATAACCAAGGATGGATCCAGCCACCGGTTCAGTGAGGTCAAATTTATTTATATATATATATATATATATATATATAAAAAGGTAAAAATGGAGATACTACGGTTGTGTAACTTTTTAAAAGCTACATATAAGATATCACGATCGTAGAGTGAATTCACTCTCTATATCAGATTCTACTTCTACGATCGTAGAGTGAAATCATTCTACGATCGTAGACCGTGTAAATTTAAAAGTTACACGGCTGTGTACCTCCATATTCCCCATATAATAAATCACAAAATTAAATAATACTCATATATTGTTTACAATAACATTTTTCGAGACTACATAACTTGAAATTATTGCATGATATTCTCACTTTCAATAGTTACAAAAAATATCATGTTCAATAATATAAGTTCTAAACAATCATACATCCATTCATCTTTGATTTATTTTTTGATGGATCAACGTTCTTGTAAAAATATCATGATAACCTCATTTTAATCAATTGTAAAAATTCACAAATAATTATTAAATTTGTGAAATTATAAAAAAGAAAATTTACAATATGAATTTTTCTTTGATGAGTAACGTTGTGACTAGAAAACTTAAAAAGAAATAACATAATGGGTATAAATTTGAGACATTCATTTATATAGAAGGGGGAGAGCGGGGTAGGGGGTCTTTTTACCATAATTTGAATTCTTCATATCTGGTTTAGGGTAGGGGATAATGAACTAGATAATAATAATAATATGGATATAGATTAAATAATTCTATATACTGAATCGCCTCCTTCCTGTCACAATCTGGCTGAATTTCACTTCCTATCAATCCTACCCGACTTTTAACCATTATCACTGAACTTTTTAAAAATATGTAATTTGTTGGACGAACTTCAAATTTGAGCTTCTATTTTTAGATGTGAATTAAAAGAAAAATCCTAAAATTATGTGGAACTGATTACGTTTCTGCATATAAACTATTTCTAAATCTTTAATAAGAAGCAAAAATAAGGATTTTCCTACTTATCGAAATTGGGATCGGTTGAACATTTAACTGCTCTATACGAAAAGGTTGGGGATTTTGCTCTCCCTTTTCGAATTTGTATTTCAGAGAAGATGGGTCAAGAGGAAAAAGGTAGAGATGGTGGAAATTTAAGGGTTTTGCTAGATAACTAACTAGTCCATTTTCGATATTCCTGTTCGGATTTGTATTTTCAGAAAAGATGTGTCAACAGGCAGAAGGTGGCCCATTTTAAAAGAAGAAGATGATGAGTTTCTTCAATTCTCTCTCCTCGTGGCTGAAGAAAGATGTTCTTCATCTTCTCCCAAATCAGGATTCTGCTTCATTTGCTTCCAAATCAGTCTTCTGTTTCATCTTCTCAAAGAACCAAACCCAAATGCGTATGAAAAAATATTGAAGCTTTTGTATTATTTTAATAAATATTTTGATTTTCTAATTTTATTTTTCAATTTTTAATTATCTTTGGCCAAGTCAGTAATGATTTTGATTTTGTTTGCACAGACATACACATAAAATAAATAGTTCATCCAACAAAATTGACAGGATAATTTAATTAATAATTTTTAAAAAGGTTAATCAATTATTCGTATATTTTTAAAATTTAGTGGTTTAATACTTAAAAATCGACAATTATATTTGGGTAATCGCTGGCGAAACTAGGGGGCCAGGGGGTCGTATGACTCTCTATTTTGGAATTTAATCTTTGTTATGAGATGGTATTAATTCATTTGCTTTTTTATGTCATTCCACTTATAATATATTAATCATATATTGGTATCAAATTTTTATAAATGAGAATAACTTAATTCATTTTTTTGTTTTGAGCAGCTCGTGTCAGTTGTCTCTAAAAAAGATTATCAGAACCACAATATAATATTTTGAATATATAATATTATAATTTGTAATTTATTCATAAAAGTAGTTAGTCAGTTCACTAAAAACTTCGAAGTCTGATTAATAGTCTCATAGTTCAGAGAAAATTAATATATATATATATATATATATATATATATATATAATCCGAATTTTAAAATATTTTCATCCATTCATTCACTTTTAGTTAGGATTTTTATTCGTGATAGTTTGGTCATACAATTATCGTTTATACTTTTAATGACGGACAACATATATCGTCATTAAAAGTATGACGACATTGTATATAATGAACCGAACAGTCACGTCAATCCGCCGCTAAAAAGGGTGAGCTCATGAAGTTGGATATGAAGAATGCTTAAGATCCGGATCATATATCTTTTCACGTCTCACCTTTTCCTTTAGCGATTTGCGGTTTGGGTCGAATTTGCTCATATACTTTAGCGACAGAATGACATATAGCGTCGCTAAAAGTATGAAACGATATTAATAATGTAAAGCAATCAAAACTGGCTAAAGGTGAAGCACGTGAAAGAAGATAAGTATCTGATCTGATCCGGGATCAGATATATATATATATATATATATATATATATATCAGAGGATCAAGAAGATTCTCATAAATAACGTTCTTCATTAAATAACATTCTTTTATTAAAATTACGTTGTTTTGGAGGACGATGATATTTTTGTAAATACGCTAGCGATGGCATTGTATTTATAAAATATCACCGCATCCCTCCAAAAACATATATTTAATAAAATAATCTTTTAAAGAGAGAATGTTATTTAAAAAGAATCGCTCGATCTCATCATATATATATATATATATATATATATATATATATATATAAAGTCAACTAAAATGTTAACAAGGGTTGAAATAGAATATTATAAAATATTATAATTAAACAAAATAAATTTAAAAAAAATACTTCAAACATCAATAAATAATTTTTTTTTATTAATATATTTTGATCACCTCTAAAATTATTCTGATTCCGCCATTGTGTGTGTTTTGCTGGCTGTATCGTTGTATAATTGAGTTGAGATCTAGCAACAGACTAGACAACTTCATATTTTCAAAATTACCCTTTTTCTACTTTTTACACTTTTCGTACACAAACAAAGTGCCGACTGCCGACCTTTTTTTCTCTCTCTCCTCCCGATCTCAAAGCCCTCGTCGTATGAAAATGAACCGAGAAAGGAAATTACTCTGGTGGGTTTAACGCTGTATGTATATATACTAATTATTGTTTGAAGAGGAGTAAAATCAATAATTATTATCAGATGGGGATACAAACTTCAAGCTCTGGAGGTGGTGGTAATTACGAGACAGAAGTTATTTTGAATGTATACGACCTCACACCTTTCAATAATTACGTCGCCTGGTTTGGTTTTGGTGTCTTCCACTCGGGCATTGAAGGTCAGAATAATCATCTTTACCCGATCTTTATTTGCCTTTTATGTTTTTTTAAGCCGATTAATAACTGGGTTTTGTTCAATTTTTTGAATTATTCGTGAATATTGTCGTTTCGGATGTGTTGGTGATCATAGCTAATCCATTCCTTCAGCTCTGGAGTATATACGTATTGTATTTTTTTTTTGCTAATTTCCACACACCACACTCACACATACACATCCAAGAATCAAACCCTTGACCTCATGGAAACCATAAGACAAGACTTACGGCCGGGCCAAGAACCATACGGTTATCTTTTATTTTTTTGCCGTTTCTTTTGTGAAGTTTTCATCTTGTTGTTTGGTCTTGAACTTGGAGTTCTTTAAGAAGAAAAGAGTATGAAAATTTTCTTTGAGATTTTGTTAGATTTGATGTAGGGTTTATGATTTAGAGCTTCTCTTAACCTATAGTCATGGAACTTGTTGCGCACAAAGGGAGGATTTCTGAAGTGCTACCTGGCCTACAGTAGTCCCTATAGCTTGGTTGTTGGGGTTTAAACCCCCCTACTAGTCCACTGTATCAAAAAAAAAAAAAAATAAAAAAGATGATAAAATAAAATTACAATCCATAGTTGAGGGGCTTGTGGAGAGAGATTCTTGATAAATAAAAAATATACTTGGTTTTGAAATATAGGATTTCTTTTGGAAATGTTTATTTCAAAACAATTTCTAATGCAACTGTCCCAACAGTTAATAAGTGATAGTTATGTTTGACTTGGTTCTAAAACTTACATTTCTCTGTATTTTGTTTTTCATCTGATGAGTAACTAACTTTTTCAGTCCATGGTATGGAATATGGATATGGAGCTCATGACTTTCCCATTAGTGGAGTGTTTGAAGTGGAACCAAAGAGCTGTCCGGGGTTCATCTACAGATGTTCTGTCCCATTGGGTCGTATCGACATGTCCCCCTTCGAATTCCGGGAATTTATTGAGACTGTGGCTTCCGAGTATCATGGTGATACGTATCACCTCATCTCCAAGAACTGCAACCATTTTACGGATGACATGTCCTTGAGATTGACAGACAAAAGCATTCCTGGTTGGGTGAATCGGCTTGCAAAGCTAGGTCTGTAGAGATTATTTTACTCAAAATTTTCTTCTTGTTTGCAATTTCCTAATCTATTATCACTGTTTTCATCAACTTTACGTATTTAAGTATCATTTTAGACCATGGTCCATTTTAATTAGTTATCATCCTTCAGAAAAAAGAAGATTTTTAATTGTCAGGCTTGGTCCATTTAGGTGGTCTAATGGTATAAAAATATGTAATAATTAGATTATGAGTTCAAATTTGATATACCGATATTGTATACACAAGTTGTGTTAGGATCATGACACATCACTAAAATATGGGTAATTTTGTTAATATAACTACTTCTAATGATGTGTCATAATTCTAACACTACTCTTGCATGCACTGTCAGTGTAGCAAACTTTAACTCTTAGATTACATCAGCTGAACTAAGTTGGGTGCTAGCCAGTTTCGTTACAAGTTACTGATTGAAACTTTACAGTTGTGTACTTGATGCACCTGAATTAATATACTTGCTAGTCCAGTTGCTTAGCACATTTGAAATAAGTAAATCATACTATTTGTGCTGATCAATGGCTCATAGGTTTTCAATTATTTTTTTCTATATTACACTCAAAGCCCCCTCCACGTATGACGTAACAGGTCTAGTTTTATTTGAAGCTTAATCCTGTTTGTAAGAGCGTCGAACTTCTGTAGTCATATTGTCGATCAAATATGAAGCATTAAGGGAATATAATTTATGTCAAGTCAACTTAACTTAAAAATTAAGTATTTGGCATATGGGAAGGAGGCAGGGAGCTGCAGTTTATTATTTATTTTTATGTATTTATTTTTAAAATTTGACTGCTTGGTATTTGCACTGCATGTTGCTTGTTCTGATCTGAATATATAATCTGTAGTACATATAATATGAGATTTTATAATTTACTAAATTCTGGTAAATTATAGGTGCTTTTTGCAATTGTCTGCTTCCTGAAAGCCTTCAAGAAACAACTGTTAAACAGCTGCCTGAGTATCATTCTTATGCTGGTATGCCTGCTGTCTGAAATCACCTGAACTCTATACTCATTTGTCAATGTTACCGTCATGATGCTTCACAATGTCTAAAATGGTTGTGCAAAGAAAATTCCATAGCATTCTTCGATTTAGTATCTAGCGTCCATCTTATAAATCAATTATTGATATTTGTTACATTATTTTTATCCTATTCAGAAAACGATGCAAGTGGGTCTCTCTCAACCACTTCACCCCATGAACAGACAGAAAATGATGAGTCAGATAAAGATAACAAGCAGTTGCTATCACCAACATCAGGAACAGGAGAAGTAGCATTTATCAAAGAGGTCCAAAGGTGATTCAAAGCTGTTTCTTGATGATAGAAGGAAAACAAAATTCTTTGGTGGAGGTGTTGGCCAATTTTAAGCAAGACCGCTGCTCCCAGGAAAACGTTGTATCCATATTCTTTGAGCAAATTTGCCGCTTACCTTGCAGTTGGTTGTTTGATTTTACTGTAATATACTTTTTCCTTTACTTTGTTGTATTATTTCTCCTGGTTTTCTTTGTACATTTTAAAAACCTGTAAAGTATTGTTGGGTTCAAGATTGATTGATGTTTCATACAAAGTGTATTGGATTCTGAGCTTGTGATCGAGAATTTCTGGCTCCTATATATATATATATATATATATATATATATATATATATATATATATATATATACGAGAGGATCTCCAACGACCAAATAAATAATTAAATGAATGACTCAATAAAAAAAAAAAAACACGGGTTGGGTCTAACACTGCATATATATATATATATATATATATATATATATATATATATATATATATATATGGGAGATCTCCATCCGAATAAAATAAGCGGAATTAATGCCGATGATTAACAGGCAAAAAAACACGCAGGTTGGGTTTAACTGCGTGTTTTTTATGGATTAAACCCGACCGTGTTTTTTTTGCTGGTCTGCGTCATCATTCGGCTTTATTTAATCCATTTTAAACAGTTCCGATATATATATATATATATATAGGAGACTGATTATTGTCAACTTAATCTATGTTTTAACCATCACTCGTCCGCCCACTGTTCTGTCTCCCTTAGTTCTCAAACAAATGGGTTTATTTCTCTCTCCTCACCACCATCAACCCCTCTTTTCCCCCAATTCTCCCAAGTTTGAACCCAAATTCAAGTTTTTCATATAACCTACCAGCCGTTTTGGCAAAACAATGGCGGCCATGGTGAGACAAGCACAGTTGAGGGGAGGGAATTGAATGTATCCTTGATTGACTGCCCCTTTTACAATTGCTAAAACTAGGCTTGGTAAGGTTGGGAATGTGGCAATTAGGATTGAATTGAGTAATGGGTGTAGTGGGTGCGGAGGATCAGCCCGTGGCCATGGTGAAGGTGGCAGAGGCATGTGAGTTTCTGAAGAGTAGTCCGAGAATGACTGAGATTCGCATCCAAGAAATGAATCCTCGTTTGTTTGCAAAAGTCCTGTGCTTATTTTTGAGCTATAAGAGGAAAGTACACTGCCTATTTTTATATATAAACTCTCAAGGGTGGGACAAATGAATAGAGACTGCAGAATACTCTAATTTTGTAGATCCTTAAAATGATATTTTTTTGATGTTTTCATTCCTTCTTTCCCATTTGACTCAACTCCAAACTCAATTTGACTCAACCTCAATTTTACAATGCGGGATTTATTAGAATCTGCAGTGGCAAGACAACAGTCAAGATTAGAAGTCATTTTATATTTCAAGTTCATGCATGTAGCTAAAGAATTAAAAGGTAAGTGAGGATTCAAGCCCAGAAATTATGGAATGATGGGGATGAAAAACTCAAAAAGAAACTGATCAAGAGGAAGAGTATTCAAGAGAACCATTTTCAAAGTCTTTTGTTAATATGATTGTAATGTGCTTGGCTGCTTATCAGGGGATAGACAAGCTTCTACCACACAACTTCTTCAAAAACTACAAAGGTTCAAGAATGTGCTTGTAAAAGTAAGCCATTTTTCTTTAATGATGTGTGTTTATCATCATTGGTAGTTTTAGTAGGAGGATGAGTAATTAGTATACTCAGCTCTTTCATTTGGGCTTTTTTTGCAGAATTGATGAAATCTCTTTTTTAGTACCCTTAAAAACATTTCTTTGAAAAATTTGAATTTGGTATAAATGAATTATCAGGTGATGAAAGGCCCATGTATGCTCTGCTATGGATACGAGGAAAAATGGGAAATGGCTATCTATTTTTTAGGTTTAGAACTGAGGTTGCCATTGAATCTATGATTAGAATTTAGAACTAATTAAGTGACTTGGCATTTCACTTTAACCTGAATGATAGCATCTTTGTGATGGTCAAGCTCAGTTTAATTAGTAAAAAGACTGCTAAGTGAAGGCCTTGGTGGTCTTCAAGACAACCAAGTGACTTGATGATTTTTCTTATAAAAAGACTACCAAATGAAGAAGACTTTGGTAGTCTTCAAGTCTCACATTGTTTAATTGATAAAAGTCTAAGAAAGTTTTTTTGCCTTTTATTTTGGAAGGTTAGGCCGATACAAAAGTAGATAAAAACTGATACTGAATCGAGAACGGTTTGGTATTCCGGTATTGGTACTAAGTTTTACGGAAATTACACACCCCTCCTTATCCTTATTTCATTTCCGAGCAAAATTAAAATCAGAAATACCAAAAAATAACATGCTTAAAATGATGCAGTAAAACAGAACTTGGCACATCAAACAATCATTCAAAGTGAAATACCACAAAGGTTTGTCAGTTCAAAAGTACAGGATGACTCCAATCATTCAGGTGAGCATTATCACCATCAGGGTTGTAGCAATCCAAACAAGAAAACCCCAATAAAGGAAAGGTCTGAATAGTGAGTACAAATCATAGACTGGAAAGTATAAACTGCTTTAACCCTTCATATTCTTCAGATTTTAATACAAGCTATTGTCCTCAAAGTCCTTAACAACTTATGACTGCCGCCCCTCCAGACCTAATTTTGAAGTTAACCAAGCACAAACCTCGTCCATCTCTTCTGGGATTGTATAGTGGCCAAGTCTGCATTGTAAAACAAAGCAGTCAAGAAGTTTCCTCAGTGTGTCTAGAACAATAAAGAACTCTGATTGGCAAAAATGTTATTCCTAGTGTCCCATTTTAATTGGCTGGTTTAAACGAGATGCCAAAAAACACATCAATGTATTATATATTTATATACATCTTAAAACGATCAAAATATAATACATAGAAAATTAAAAATATATTGTGGATAGAATAAAATATAAAACTGTACCCGGAGTAAATCGCTACCTCAAGGTACAATTTTGCATTTTAGTCTTGAGGGTATTATCTTGAGGATATAATACAATGTGTTTTTGGCACGTCTTCAAATTCATACCACACATAAAAAGGTGTCAACTTAAATGAGACAGGAAAACTAATATATAATCACATATGCAGTGTAGGCTTTGAATGTGCAATCTTGAAAGCCACATGAACTATGAGACAGGAAAACTAATATATAATCAGATAATCACATACGCAGTGTAGGCTTTGAATGTGCAATCTTGAAAGCCACATGAACTTAATTTCTGAGAAGACTTCTCACCGAATTTAAACCGGACCACATCATCACCTGTGCATTAAATTCAACTAAAATTATTGGCAGATTAAATTTACCAAATAAGCTGATAACAGCAACAAAACTATTAACAAATTGTCCAATAGGGTAAAAATTCACTAGTGACAATTATCATCTTCTGCAATTGACAATATATGCCATGCTACCGGAAAATGTTATCTTTCCTGCACCGTCCCCAAGCTTTTTAATACGAATAAAGCTAATGGTCAGGGAATGAAATTTAAAACCAGCTTCCCTCTGCCACTCTAAGTAGATTCCATCCTTAAAAACATAAATGCTCGAATTTCTCGGTTATCAGATTGACCATTCTGTTAGCTAGAAAGGAAAAGGGCATTCAGCACGCTGCATCCCCAAGACTTTTCTTCTAACAAGTGCATGAGAAAACACAAATCTATAATATAAAACAGAGCGACTCAAATCCCAAGGCTTCAACATCCAACGGCCTCAAATCAATTTAGGCTTCAATATCCAACGATTTAAAATCATTTGGGGCTTCAACATCCAACGGCCAAGAATTTATCTCTCAAAAATATAAATTCAAACCCACATCCATCATCTCACTCTCTCACTCTCGGTTCTCCCTCCTCACCCACGTACGCAAGATTTGTTTTTTCAGAAAATGAACTTTAATTTCTTTTTCTTTTTTTTTGCTCTCTTCAACAACACTTCTTTTCATTTTTTTCCCTTTACCTATTGTTTCTCTCTCTTCACCATCTCCCTGCATCTGGGTCTAGTACAGGTGATCTTCATCTTACCACCTTCCACCATCAAAATTCGAATCTTCATTTTCTTTCTCAAGTTTCCTTATAATTAATTGGGTGAAAAAGTTAATTCGGGTTTTAATTTGAACTCAAACTACCTGCACAAATCCCAAAATTTGTTTCTTTAGATCCAACAGTCTTTGAAATTCAAATGGGTAAAGATAGATGAATGTACACACACACATATGTATAATGGAAAAAAAGTTGTGATTTTTTAGTTTCAAATCTACAATTATAAAAATATGTACGGACGTTGGCTATGGAGTTTAGACAATGGCTAGGGAGGAGATGTTCGCAATGAATCTTTAAAAAACACGGGTGATGATGGTTGAAGAGATCTGGCAGACTAATGCATTAAGAAGATGAAAGGATGAAGAAGATGAAGTGACAATATAGAGATAAAAAAAAGTGACATATATATATATATATATATATATATAAGTGTATCAATTCATCTCACAGGATTCAACTTAATATCTGACGTGGCTTATTATTTTTTTTTCATATCATTTGTTAAGATTTATTATTTTTATAGAAATGCTAAGTAGACAATAAATAAACGGACATCTATTTATAAAATAATAAATCATTATCATTTGGTTTATTTTTAAGTGACATTGGGAGTATATATTTTATTATTAAATGACATTGGGACTAAGAATTTGAAGACATAAATGTTCTTATTTTAATTATTTCATTTATAATTTCTTCTTAAACTAATACCCCCCTTTCAACATATAATATTAATATTGATTTTTAAAGTTAGTTGGGACATCTTTAAATTCATAATTAACCTATATTCATTTAATTTTAGTTAATGATAATTATTATAACCTGTTTTAAAGTATCACTAATATGTATGAAATTTATTTTCACAAGTTAATAATCTATAATCTATACAGTGCCTTCAGGCACGGGTTATCGCTAGTAGCTCATAAATTAAACATAATGGAAGTATTTCAAATTGGAAGTTCAGAGTCAAAGCTAGAAAGAGAAAGCCAGAAAATAAATGAGAACAGACAACTAGAAGGGAATCTGAACTTGACAATATATTTGGGTTAACAAGATGATTAAAAAAGAGAAAGTGACAAGGTAGAAAAAGTAGGCTCAAGTTCTTCTAAACATTTACAATATAGACTTAAAATTTGTAAATAAATTGAAGCAATGGTTGGAGTGATAAACTAAATAAGTATGAGCCACACAAAAAAAAGTAATAAAAGAAGAAGATAACTAAAGAGGTAATGGAAAAAATATAGAACAAAAATATATAAAATTTCCAAAGCTATATCAATTCTAGCTTGTAGATAAATCTAAGTTTGTATAACCAGGCAGCAACTGTACCAGGAGAGTATAGAAATAAGCAATAAGTCTGTCTGATTAATACATAGATCATATGATTACAATCTAAATATTTAATTTCAAGGCCGAGGCAAGTACAAGTTTTCCCCAAATGATACATGAAGAGGCTCTCCGGTCAGATGAATTCAGAAGTTTCAACCTTACCTTTTTTTTAATACAGAAAAACTATGGATCTGTTTTTTAATACAGAAAAACTATGGATAAAAAGGAAGTAATTGTCTAATTAGAGGCCTACAGCAACAAATGGTCTATTCCATTATACTTTTTTCTTGATATTGCGTAGTTAAGAGATATTTTGCACAAGCCTGGCTCTTCATGCAACCAAGTTCTGTAGTACAATAGAAAATTTGCTGGAAAGGTAAATAAGTAAAAATCAAAGAAAGGATATCATAGAAGCTTAGATCAAATTATCTGAGCCTCTCAGATCATATACTAATCAAGCTGCAATAGTTTCTAATATTTCAAGAATGTTGGAGATGCTATAGCATAATAGATTGTTCAGCTTATTCTTAAAATAAAGATGGTTTTAAACATGTTATCTATATTGCCAGTATATGAGAAATGTAGGTGAATACCTCTACCATGACAGAGCAAAATGGGTAAGGATGCAGCACGCCTTTTAGCCTCATCCCCTTCTACCCTTTTATCTAGGGTCCTATATCAAAATAGCAGAGAACATTTAATCATACAAACCAGAATCATTGAAAATAAATAATAATAATCATAATAATAATAGTAATAATCAAAGAAGTAATTATAAAGTGCCCATTTAAAAGATAAAAGGATATAATGCAAGAAGACAGACTTCGAACAAGGAAGGTAGCCACTAAGTCCAACAACTGCACTCAAATTGGCAGTGTATGGATTGCCATTCCTAAATTTTCCTTGTGCAAAACAAACTGCAGAGTAAATGGAGGTTGCTGCACCCATACTAAAGCCTCCAACGCCAAGTTTAACTGCAATACATAATTTAAATGACAACAACCTTAGGATTGTAAAACTAAAGAAAATTAGTTATTTTATGAATAAACTATTCTTTCTTTTTACATATCATTTATTTAACTAATTTTCTTTTAGGGGAGGGGAGTAGAGTAATGGTCCTCGGATAATGGTTCTGTTTAATTCAGAAGAGAATTTGAATGCAAAAAGCCAATAGACTAATTCAATGAAATGAACACATCACCAAAATAAACAGGCATTGACACTAAAACTCATCCTCTACAATCCGCACAATATTACACGCAATATCAAAGTTATTACAAAAGGCCAAGGAAGAAACATAATGCGGAATTACTTGAATTTCCATGTCGAACACAAATGGAAGTACTAAAACTTCCAAAAAACACATTAAACTGTATAATTCAAGGAAAAATCCATTTTTGTAACCAAAACTCAATAAAATGAAATAATAGTATTGGTGGCAGTAGTTGTACACAGTGAACATGAATAGATACATATATTCATCAATGTATGAGTTGAGTAACTGGATACTGAGACAGAGTAACTTGTTAGTCGAAAAAAGAAGAAGACTAGACATAAAAATAGTAATACTATATAAAATATTGAACATTCAATTAAAGCATAATAAGAGAAAGGAAGAATGAGTTTTTAAAGCTATATCAAAGCATAAATCAAGTAATAGATCTGCCAAATCCTGTAGCACAATTTTTGTTCTAAAAGGTCAAAAAAAGGGAATACAAAAAATTATATAAGCCAAGCTCAAGGCATGCAATTACAATTATGGTAAAGAAACAGCATTGAAAGTATAAACTTCAAAGGTCCAGATACTGCCAAGGAAGACCAAGAAAATTGATCATAGTATACTTCAACAAGCCTAGAGCCTAAATAGCTAGCCTAAAAGTTCAAAATTTCTTTATCAATCGAACTAAGAATAGGAGTCTCAAAGGTTTTAGCAATTTAAAAGGTCATAATTATCACTACAGAACCAAGTTCATTACGTTGCTTATATTATAGAAAGTTCAGATCATATTGAGCTGTGAGAATATAACTTACCATCAGGGGGTTCTGTAGACAACAAACTTGCAACATGCGCTGCTGAAGCATCCAACCCTTCTAGATCTTCGTTAGCATCTTCCGAAAGTTCACTTACATCACACCCTAAAATATATAATAAACTTCAAGTAATTTTAGTAGACATGACAAAGAGCAGAATTTTTTTGGGGAAAAAAAGCAGCAGATTTATAGTCTGCGCAACAAATTTCACCCCTATTAATAAATTTCATTATTAAATCATACTTTTTCTTTCTACAAAATGCTGCTAACAGATTCCGAAATGAAGGTTGCAGTAATTGTTCTTACATTTTCCTTTCTAATCAATAATCATATGTTGCAACTAAAAGTATGAATATATTTCTCATTTCCAAATTGATAAGTAACATAATGTGATTTAACTTAACTAAACAACCACTTTCCAGAGCATTAACTTACAAGCAGTCGAAGGAAAGCCACCAAATAAAGTTATTGGTTGAGAAGGAGCAGTCGGGCAAATCCACTTAATCTGCAGCATATATAATTAAATAAGCACTTGATTGTAAGGCAAACCCACTGCTCATAGAAATTCTTGTTTACGTAAAAAGAACTTAGACAGTTTGAATACAGTAAGTGTACAACCCTTACATTTGGAAGAGGGAGTGTCTCCAAGAGCTGGGACCAGCTGCAGGGAAAATTAAAAGATAGAATGAGCTAAACATAAGAACGGGTCATTTAAAGAAGGTTAAGTAGTTAGATATAACCTTGAGCCATTATCACCGAGTCCATGTAGCCAGACTATAGTGGCCTGGTGTCTACCTTTTGGTCTAACCACATGTGTTCTTCCAAATTCAAATGCCCTTCTAGCAGTTCTACCACCTGTGATGCCAATAAAAACAAATTTTCTCATCAAATGACGAGCAGAAGAAAAAATTGGCATACTGTTCATCAATTTGTCTTATCTTTTGAAAATTATCTCAGCAACATAAAGTTACACAAATCATTTCAAATTAAAAGATGAGAAATGTCCAAAGATCAATGATATGCTTGGTTGTAAAGAAAAACGAGGAAACAAAGGCCTTCCATTGTTGGAGATTAAAGAGAACCATAACTTCAAACAGTTACTCCTAATTTAAGTACTTGGCTAGGCTCCTTGTTCTCAGCTTTGGGAGCCAAATGAACCAAGGAAATTAATAATTATCCTTTTCTTTTCTTGTTTTTCCAGTATTCATGGCAACCAAAAAGATACCAAAAAGGAATTTTTAACTTTATACTTCCTAATCATAACTCTGAGAAAGGGAGGGAGAACAGAGTGACACAATACAACTAACCGGAACCCAGAGAAGATCCACTCATACTCATACTACTTTCAACTGAGAAAAAACTGTGAGATGCAACTATTGAGGACGCCACCTGCAATGAATAAACCCCAAAATGACTTCATCTGCATTCATTCTAATTGAATTGAATCATACATTGAAATAATAAATTTCCTTATAAATATCTGTCCTGGTTACATGATTACTAGGAAAATCAGAATCCTAGCAACAACCTTTATTCCTTTCAGTTATACTGGACATGAGCAACAATTCATCAGTTACCTCACCCAAAAACATACACACAAATGTGTGTGTATATACACCCCCACCCAATTGAAAGTTGCAACAGATATACAAAATCCATAAGTTGTGAATTTTTCTAATTATGCATACACCAAATTATCGTTGCCCATAATACACGCCACATAAACAAAAAATTGGTTTCAATTAGACCAAAAACATTGCCTATTTGACAAGTCAATCTCATGAATTGATCATAAATTCATAATAGAAAAACATTCAAATATACATATAGGTGGACAGAAATAATTATATACGTGCATAATAATAAGATTGAGTAAATGGATAAAGATCTGATTAGGTTACTCAGGGACTGACCTCAAGTCGGATTACAGACAGCAGAAGATGGAGCAATTCTCTCCCCCTCTCTCTCTCATATTAAATATTTAATAGATTATGGGTGTAAAAGAGAAAAAATATGATAAATATAGTTATTAATATAGAAATAAAATATTTATTTTAAAATATCTTAAAATGGAAATTAAGAAATTTAATATAGAACTGAGGGAGTAATAAATTAATCAAGTTTTATACAGAGTATTTAATTTATAAATTTTAATTTTAATTCATTTTTTATTTCTATTTTCTAGAATCTGTATCATTTAACTATTTTAAGGTTACAAAATTGGGATACATGTTTGCTAAAAACAAAAATATTAAATTTCAGTCAAATATAATAAATAAAAAAAAGTAAGTTCAATAATTTGGGAGCTTAATTAATAGTTCACCTCATTGCTGATACTAGGTCAAACAAAATTATAAATTTACAACAACAAAAAATACAAGACCACATGCAAGTTAGGCCCAATAACATCCAAATTGGGCCGAGAAACATCAAACTTGGTCCTTGATAGATGAAAAATATAAATATAGAATCACTCAAATTAATGGCCTTCTTTTACCATGTGTGGTCACGGGTTAGAGGTCATAATAGAGTCTAGAGTAATAATTTTTAAAATAATATGTCAAAACTAATTAAGTTACTTAAAAAATAAATTTTGTTATAAAATATATATGGATGTCTAGATTCATTCCTCCCATCTTTATTGTAATGATCTTTTGAAACTCTCATGTCCTTTAAATTTTAAAACTCTTGACCTTTGAGTTTTGAAACCTCCAAGTATTGATGCTCGTATTATATCTATAAATAGTACTCCCTCCATCTGACGTTCTAGAGGGTTTTTTTCTTTTCAAAATATTTGACGTTTTACAAAACCAATAATATTTTGCCTATTTATTTTCTTTTCTACCCTTCATTCTCCATCACCATTCTGTTTTCAAAAAATAGTTCAAATTCTATTCTTTAATTAGGAGATAAAATTAGGAGAGAGAGTGTGAAATCAAGTTTGGTGTTAATGGAGAATTAAATGAGATCAAAGTATTAATTAAGGGCAAAATAGTAAAACTACATATATTCTTAATCTATGTGAAAATTTCTAGAACGTCCCATATAATGGGAAGGAGGGAGTAACATTGTAAAGAGAACTGTGGATATACAAATACAATGAGAATGTTCTCTCTTTTTCACTAATCATTCTCTTTCTTAATTCTAATATTCTTTTATAATAAAATTAGATTATATATATATATATATATATATATATATATCACACAATATAATTGAATAATAAAATATTTACTTTGAAAATGAAAAAAAAAATGTCCGCTGAAAATATAAGCATCCTATAAGTTATCCTTAAAAGGATAAAATGGTATGAATATCAATAACATATATATTTTTTTTATCTTATAACAATGTTTGTAAAGCCACATTATTCCACCAAATTGCTCCGTTGTCTCACTTGGTTGGACAACCCGCATCCAAATTTGACTTTAAATTTTCATTTTGAATAACTTGGGAATATTTGGAATGAATATATTGACTTAATAGCTAATATTTCCTTCATTCCATATTATAATTTTTCTTAAAAAAATTTATTTTAATTTATTTGTTATTTATAACTTTTGAAGAGAATAATTTAATTATTTTCTTATTTTACCTATAAATTCTAAAAAAAGATTATTCCTTGCATATTAGTATCTAACTTTATATAAAGGGTTAGTAGTAAATTTTAATTATAAAATAATAATATTAAATGACTTTTTAATTAATTTATATACGTAAGATTAATTGAAAAGTCAAATACATGTGTCCTTAAAAATACACTTTTGAAAAGTCAAAGTTATGGCAGTTGAGAAAATGGGGCCAAATTAATTATAAGAATATTAATCTTTGTTTAAACAAACGAAAAGGCAACTGGAGTAACAATTCTCAACAAAATTATAAATCTATTCAATTTTTCACATCAACATGTAATGGCAGAAGGCATGCACTTCCATTTCGTCTTTAATTAATTATTATTTATAAATATTATATTTTAAGAAAATATCAATAAAAAATTATGAGAGTTAACCTTGACTTTGAGATACGATATAAATCATGTTAATTTTAAATTCGATAATATATTTATATTTGACATTGAAAAGTAAAAGTTGTTACGAGTATTATTTTGGGAAAAAAAATGAAAGAGTAAAAATACGTACAAATATTTATACAAATTTACAGCTGAAATTTTAATGGCTAATTAATGTGGCACCACCATCACCAACACCAAGCATGCTTATGATGGCTTTGAGTTTGAGCCATCCAATTCGATTTTTTGAATGCTACTACCTGTTGACAGCTTTGATTGATATGATACAATACAACCATGCACCATCAAAGCATAAGTGATTAAGGGGAGTATTTATTACAAAAACCTACCGCTATCAAATATACATTAAAATCGAATAGGTCAACATGCCGTAAACGAGTTAAACAATTCGTGCTCAATTTGAGTTCGACTCGAAAAAATACGATTAGAATTTGAACAAAGTTATACCCGATTCGTTTAATATTCAAAGTACTCGAATTCTTGATTGTGATTCGATACATACTCGATTGATAAATACTCCCTCCGTCCCTATTTAAATGACGTTTTAGAGATGGACACAAAAATTAAGATAATGATTGGAAAACATTAAATATAGTACTCAATTGTCTATAATACCCTTAAATTATTAATTTATCATAACACAATAGTTTAAAGTACCAAAAAAATAGGTAGAGTAATGAGGGGTAATTTTGGAAAAATTATTATTAATTCTCCTAGATTTGAACAAACGTCAATTAATTAGGGACACATAAAAAACTCTAAAACGTCATTTAAATAGGGACGAAGGGAGTATTCGATTAGATGCTCGATATATTCTCTTATAGTAATATATACAAATTTAAATCAAATTAGGACAATTAATTATTATTATTTTGTTTTATTTTTATTTTTAATTGTGATTTTATATTTGTAAAATGTAACAGTAAATATATTTTCTCGTTTCTAAGTAAAATAACAAATTCAATTTATAATTATATTTATTATAAAACTAGTTATTATGTGAAGACTCGAATTCGAGCTTGAATTTGAAACTCGCGATTAGTTTGAATATAATTCGATCCGAGTTGGATCGAATTCGAGTAATAAATATTCGAGTCGAGTAGAATTTTTCAAATACAATTCAAATTCGCGTACGAATTTATCATTCGGATTCGAGCAGCTCTCTGTTTTCTTCGGTTCGACTCGTTTACAATCTTACCCATCACAACAAAAACAGAACAGAAGACGAGTTAATTACATTTTTTTTTCTCACAAGTCAACTGCACGGTAGCTCAAAATTAAGCGGTGCGGAGCCGGAGTTGATTGAAATGTAAATGTTTATGCGAAATCTATTAATTATACTAAAACACAGTACATGGCACAATAGCTTGACACATGTCATCCTCAAAATTTAACACATGTCATGTCTAATTAATGTTCCTTAAGACCCTTAACAAAAATGCCCAACTAACATAACAAATGAGGTTGAAACAAACCTAAATTTATTTCCCTAAATTTGGGATCAACTATTCAAATATGGCATCTAAAATAACATTTAAATAATAAATAATATCAATCGTAACTTACTATGTTGATTTTATAATCCCCAAAATCTACTATTTTTCTAATATTATATCATTCATAATTATACCATATATTATATCATACATGTATGATATAATATTATAATCTACGTATGATATAATATATATATATAATACACGATATAACAAAATAATAAATTTACTACCTATTTAAACTATGCAGATATTTACTAATTAAATTATATTACAACATAATATTTTTACTGCTTTATAATTATATTACAACATAATATTATACAATTTAAAATATTTAAAACAAGATTAAAATAACAAATAATATCATTCATAACTTACTATGTTGATTTTATAATCCCTAAATCATTACTTTAAAATCACTACTTTTGAATTTCACATTAATATTTTAATTTTATAATTTCATAAATCACTACAAATCTAAACTGTTACGATAATGTTAATCGCTCTAATATTATCATTACTAATTTAATTATTATCTCCTAAAATCACTACTTTTTAAATCCCAAATTAATGTTTTAAATTTATAATCTCCTAAATCACTATAAATCTAAATTGTTTTGGTAATGTCAACTGCTTACGATATTATCATTTCTAACTTAATTATTATATCCTAAAATCACTATTTTGCTATATTATCATTACTCTCTCGTTATTTAACTTAATTTTATTTTTATTAATACAACGTAATATTATACCATTTATAATTATATTACAACGAGGATATTATACAGTTTTAAAAGAACAAATAATATCAATCATAACTTACTACTTTTTAAAACATAATTATTATATCCGAAAATTACTATTTTTCTAATATTATACCATAAATTATATCATATATGTATGGTAAAATATTATAATACACGATATAACAAAATCACCACCTATCTAAATCGTGCAAATATTATCATTACTAATTAAATTATATTACAACATAATATTATACCATTTATAATTATATTAAAACATAATATTATACTGATTTTAAAACATTTAAAACAAAATTAAAATAACAAATAATATCAATCATAATTATTCGTGATCATGGCTAAGCGAATAGTAACTTTCGTGAATGATAGCTAAATGAATAGTAACCCATGAATAGTAATGCGACGTGAAAAAGTTCCAAATTTGATAAAACGGATCGACATTTGGTATAATGATATTGAAGAAATAATGTCGTTACGAAAAAAATAATATCCGCTTACCGAGAAAGCGTCTTAAAATTTGGAATAGCAATAAGACAGACTTGCCGTATATCAATATAAAGTATAAAAAAATACTCACGAAATCGCTTTCAAAATATAGAAATAAGAGAGAAAACTTGGTTTAAATTGTGATTTTCAATTCGCTTTAAGCACCTATTTATGGGAAAATCACTTTAGAACACCAAGTAGAAAATTTAATATGACATTAATATAATTATACAAATTTTCTAGCCCATCTTTTGGTCAAAACACCAATACACATATAATTGTCCAAAAATATTTTTCTTGTTTAAAAATAATTTAAACTCCCAAATGTCGATTATTTGGGAGGCTTGAACCCGATAATTCATAATAAATAGCCCTTTCGCTTCCTCATATATCATATATCCCACATTCGTTTATGCAAAAAATATCTTAAATTATTAAAAATAATATATTTAAAATATTAAGATTATTTTATCGAGGAAAAAGATAAAATATTAATTTTCAACAAATTGTCATTTTAAAAATTTTTCTCCATCTACTTCCACATAAAATTAATATTTTCCTCATCATTTTAAATCCAATAATTAATTTATTCCACGGAAATAATATTACGAATCCGTAATATTAGCCAATAGGGCGGTTCGGGAAAAGGGCTTTCGATAAAATTTCTTCTTCTTGGTAGCCTTGATTGAGCTGTTAAACCTCTCTCATGGAAGGCGAGAACTTTCTGACAACTTAGTAATAATGTTATCCTAATAATATTATTGGATAATATGAATTATTAGCCGATAATGAAAAATCTTGTGTAATGACAATTATTAGTACGTGACGATATAAAATATCAATATGGTAATTATTGAATCGATAAAATGGCGATATTCCCCTTATATTCCAGAGCGATAATGAATATTTTATAACCACTTATTTATTTTGAAATACTGCGTATTTAACCCATAAGCTATCCACATTAATCCGTCAGCGACGCTACTTATTTGAAAATAATAAATAAAGGAAATTCCTTTTTATTTAAAAATTTGGTGAGATATTCTTCCACTCGCCCACCCTGAAATTTCGTCCTTGAAATTGATATGCGTCCACAGTGTTTTGAAAAAGGTGAAGATGCCTCGCTTTCCATTTCCGTTTCCAGCTCCGTCATTTCCTCTATGCGTGATTCCTCCACAAAACTTTTAACTTGTGGGTATATTGACGCTGCTTGGCGTAGGGCGTACTCCTTCTATCCAAAGATCTTGGCGGTACCTCTAAATACGTTAAGTGTCTTATTTTCTCCTCGTCCGGTTAACTTCGACTAGCGTGGTTGGTCTTTCCGTATTTACGAAATGCGGATATATGAAACACGATTGAACAAGGCGTACCGGAGAATCTTGTGATGCTATAGAGCTACATTCTACTCGGTCGAAAAGAAGATTTGAAATGGACGATAAACGAAGTGGATTGAGCTTTCCTCTCTTCCCGAATCTTGTAACTCTCCCTTCCATTGGAGCAACTGCCTTATGATCACATTGATCCCTACATTCAATTCCGTCCGCACCGATGAAGATCGCGTAACTCTTTTGTCGATCTTTAATGTAGTTCCCAATATCGTTAATGAATCATTTGGATGTTTTGGTAGTCGTAAATACATCTTAACTTCGGTCTGAAATGTTCATAGATGGTAAATCTTTATCATTGTACTTGAAGTACAGGACCGCGAGTGTTAATACAAATCTCTCAAGATTTTAGATAGTCCTCTCGATTATCGAGTCCGTTTGGAGGATGGTATGCGAACTAATCGCCATCCGTCTTACATCCGCTTTCTTAGTAACCCCAACTAACCCAATCTTGAAGTAGATCTTAGGTGTTGCGTCTAAATATGGATACGAGCATGCCGTACGACCTCCTGATCTCATTTAACGTTACATCTCGCAGCAAAGGCGTTAAAGTGAATAAGTCTCCGTATAGGCGAAAATGCGGACTTGTTTTGGATGTCTATCAATGGCGATACTTGAAATAACGTGATGCCTTGGCTTAGTAGGAAGACGTTGATAGCGAAAATCCGTGGTAATGTGTGTTCCCCCACTTCCGTTCCGGAATCTCAGTGGTTGCAGCGGACCCTTAGGTACTAGATGCTCAAGCCTTTACGTTAGCCGAGTTAAACCGCGCCGAGGATAAACTTTGCAATCTCTACTATTCGTATTATTTACCCAAAATGTATACGAAGATCACGATACGTTTCAGTACTTCGAGGATGGATTCACCAAAGATATGGTGTATTGTGCCTCCATCCTTAATCTTGTACTTTAAATCGAATACGATTAGTGTTGATTTTTAGTGAAGTGAAATATTTAAGGCTTTTATAAAGGCTTCAGTACCCAAATTACTTCACGATTCGTTTTAGATATGAGATTTTTAGAAATGAGTTTGTCTTAGGGTTCAAAGTCATTAAATTTAATATCGGGAATATCGAACTTTGGGAAGTAATCGAATTCTTGGAAATAAATCGGGAAAAATACAATAGCTTTCATGAGGAATATTAATATTCAAATTTGATGTGTCTTTGTTAAATCCATAACGTGGACTAAGAAACTTGACATCGCGTAATAAGCGAATGACTTCATGGCTTGATATGAAAATGTTTGATTCTGATGGTTTGATTGCTTGAATTGAATGTCTTGAGGGGACTTTAGGAATGTGAAACTACTTGACGACTTCTGAGAAACAATCAATTTGGCATGATGAGTAGTTAACCTGCCGAAATCACATCCAAAGCAAATATCTCTATAGAAATAAGGTTAACGAGGTGATGTTGATAGTGCTCTAGCGGAGTCTCCAGCCATCAAATTCGAAAGTCTAATTTCTCTGGTAAAATCGAGGATTCAGCGAAGCGTTAGTATGACGAGAGATAAAGAATGGGTAGAGCCAGATATCTAGTAAAGGTATAAACCCTTAGCAAAATTTATAATTAACTAACTCTTAACCGTTGGGTTCCTGCAACATTTAATGAATGGCGTCACATTTAACTCTTCCAAAAGAAGCGATTGACTTTGACTTTTTACGGGACATCCTTTGCCGAGTCACCTTCCCTTATTTTAGGTTTCGATATCGTGATCTCGGCGATAATCCGCTTACTTTTCCTGATTATAGCATACCTTAAGCCCCATTGTGGGCAATTTGGGGTGATATGTCCCTCTTTTTAGCATTTATATACTTATCGTAGATAGTGCTTCTCCTCCGCAGGAACCCGATTTAGCCTTGCCCCAGGCTAGCGCGTCTTCGCATAATTAGGTTATTGAATCTCTGCTTTTTAAAATCCTCACCACGGAGGTGGTTCTAGCATGTCAAGTATTCTTCTTTCTCCATTTGGTTATCGTTATTCGATGAAATTGCTTTATCTTTGGTATGATCTGGTTATGGTCCCTCGGTTGAGCGTACTTCGTTATCTCATTTCTATATAAATGAGCCCACATTTTTGACATCTGAATAGAGAAAATTTATGAGAATGAGATCTTTGGCGTATCTTAGGAGTTTCAAACCTCTGAAACATCCGTATCATCGTTCCTCATTCTCCATGAATGAGGTTGCGAAACCTTGGATAACTCCATGAGCTTAAGCCTCGTCTTTGGGACCTTGCATTGTTATTCTAACTCCCGATCTAATAAACTCCACTTCCTTCGTACCATAATGAATACTTTCGAGGAAGTACTTGTCGATTTATTTATTTTCTGACGTCTCCCATGACATCTTGAGTCTGAGGAGGTGCGATACCTTCTGATTCCTGATTCCCCACCGATGTCACCCTGTCCCGGAGGAACAAAAAGTAACGAATGGAACTTTTACATTCCTTCGTGCATCAAGACATCGAATATCTTGGTAATTTACTTGACCATTTTAGTATTTCTGGCTTTCCCGATGAGCGTCGGATCTGGCTTTTTAATTACGGTGGTCTGACTCTTTGATATAAGTTGTTTTTGACCACGGTTAATTCTTATCATCTCCTCACGTATTTTGAACAAGAGTCTCCCTCGTCTGATTTTGCATAAAGCGCTGGCTTAAACATCCCTACGTTCATCATACTGCTCGGTGGTGGTGTTATTCAGGGGTACATTACGGCTTTGTTGCGTTCTCCTCGTTGTTAAAATGCAGCGTCTCCGGGTCTCATTACACCACTAATTAATATTCTCGATTCGACATTTCTCCCGATTCACAGTCGTAAAACAAGGGTTAATTAAAAGTCAGATCACATAATATCCTATATCTTGCGACCAATTAACAAATAAGCTTAGGTAGGACACCTTGCTTGAAGGATTTTCATCTCTCCCTCACAGTTCTATTCTAGATCTCATGGGGAGATCATGTCACTGGCCGATACGAAGCGGCCATGGCGCCCAGAAATAGGTATACATCACACATTACTAGGTTGTCGATCGTGAATACTGAAGCAACTACAACTTTATTATTATTACAGTTTGAATACAAATATTATCTTACAGAAGCAGTATCATGCTCAAATAAATCCTCATCAATTGGCACATTTATTGATACATTAATTTCTGAAAATGGTGAGGACTACTAAACATCCTTTCTAGAGAAACCTTCATTTCCGTACCCAAGCTTCGTACTTCATTGCTCATTCTGCGCCTCAGGAGAAAAATGGAACAAAAAGGAAAAGGTGAAAGGCAGGTAGCTTCGATAAAAGAATATGACTAAGATAATATCACCGACAAATTAACCGTCGTTAGTCTTGACGGGGAAAAATCTAATAGAATCTGATGAGCCAACAAATTTTAAATCGATACTGCTTGTTGAAATAAATAATTCATTAGAAGAGTTAAGTAGAGAATGCGAACTCTTATGTATGATTGTAATTTTAAATCGTCTATCTTTTATCGCTGTAACATCAATCGATATACACTCCCCCGGAATCAAATATTCATCTTTACTGAGGCCGAGATATTCATCGATTAGTCGTATTCGTTTAAACACCTGTTCATCTTTACCTTCTGAAGGCAAAGATATTCTCTTGAATCATTAGATACTGCTTTTTCTGGTAAAGATATTCTTAAAATCATAAATATCAATACAAATTAAACTCTGAGCGAAGATATTCCATAATATCATCGTTTAAGGTGAGGATGATGAAAATATTTTTTAAAGAAGCGAATCGATTGAAACAAAATAGCGAGGATTAAGTTAAGGATTACGTACTTGGTTTTATCAGCGTCGAAAATACCTCAAAATAATCATGGTGGTGTAAAATTGAGAATGATCAAAATCGGGAATAGATGTTTGACGATGAAAAGAAGGGAGGCTTTATTTTTCGGTGAATAATAGTCTTAAAGTGTCGTGAATAGTCTTGAGTATCGTGAATAGTCTTGGAAATATCGTGAATGAATAACTTTCCAGAGCACAAAAGATAGAAATTCCCACAAAAAATCTTCCGCGCTTCGTGCCAGAATAAGTACTAAGTGAATAGTAACTACTCATGAATAGATAACTTCATGAATAAGTAACTCGTGAATAGTAACTCCGTGAATAGTAACCCGTGAATAGTAACCCAGAGCATGAAAAAGTTCCCAAATTGGTAGAAACTTCGGATCAACATTTGATTATAATGATATTGAAGAAATAATATCATTCACGAAAAAATAATATCCTAGAAGCGATACTTACGAGTGGAATATGAATGAATGAACAATTTCAAAGTATATCAAAATACTCACAAGAATCGCTCAAAATATAGAGGATTAGATTCAAAACACCAACCACATGTTAATGATGTCCAAAAAATACAAAAACGTTTTCTTAACAAAAATAATTTAAACTCCCAAAAAATCAATTATTTGAACCGGGTGAACAGTAATTCATAATAAATAGTCCCTCATCGAGAAAATTCAGATCTAAAGAGTTTTTATAGGAAATTCAATTCTCTACAACTGCCGAGAAGAAAGTTTTCCAAATTCAAATAGAAATTGGCCCAAGAAATCCTGACATAGGTGATTTTAATTTATATAATCAAATTTGGTCGATAATTGTGTCCTGACACAGCATAAAAAGCATGTATTAAACATTTAAATACTGCTTAAAAATACTCTTCTCCTCATATATACTCTTATCATATATCGCATTCGATTTGTAAAAATATCGCATGATTAATATATTATTAAAAATAATATATTTAAATGAATTATTTTATCAGAGAAAAAAGATAAAATATGTAATTTTAACAATTATCGTTTAAAAATTTTCTCCATCTATATCCACATAAAATTAATATTTTCCTCATCATTTAAATGTGATAATTAATTATTCACAAATAATATTCTGAGAATCCGCAATATTAAATGACGAGGTAGGTTCTGGAAAGGAGGCTTTCAGTAAAAATTTCATGCTTCTTGGCGCATTAAGATGGCCAGAACATTTTTATATTATCATTACTTAATTATTATCTCCTAAAATCACTACTTTTTTAATCTCACGTTAATATTTTAATTTTATAATCCTATAAATCACTACAAATCTAAACTGTTTTGATAATATTAACTGCTTTAATATTATCATTACTAATTTAATATTTTGAATTTATAATCCTTAAATCACTACAAATTTAAACTGCTTTTGGTAATGTCATACATTACGATATTATTCTTTTTAATTTAATTATTATATTTTAAAAACACTACTTTATGATATTATCATTATTCTTTGAATGACATACATCCTCTCTATTACCATCCATTTTTAAAGTCGTCTCTAAAGTTCAATTATTGTCGGTTAGGTCCTTAAAATGACATTTTGTTGGCATTTTCAGTTCATTCAAATTAATTTAACCTCAACTCGACCTATTTTGACCAATTTTGATCCAACCCGATCATGTTTGACCTAACCCAAAATTTTAATATTTTAAAATATAAAATTATTTTTAAAATAAGTTTAAAATAATAATTACCGGGTTGAGGTCAAATTGGGCTGACGGAACGGTAATGCCACAAAATGTCATGACGAAAATTGAACTTTAGGGACAACTTTAAAAGTGGGTGACAACTTCAAGGGACAGAAGTGTCATTCAGCTGAAATTGAGCTATTATCATTATTCTTCGTTAATTAACCTAATTTCTACATATAAATGCATACCAACTATTATGCAATAGCTCATGTTACGTACAAACAATTCTAAATACTTTTGAAAGTGCAAATGACTTATATATCTGGATACTTCAGATTATGGTGACAATGCATTCAATGGGAGGGGCTAGACTTCATTTTGTGGACTATATATCACAGTGTTTATATTTATGGCTTCTTCATCTATTGTATTTTATTATCTGGATTGTAGCTTTGCATGATTTGTTAAGTACTAGCATCTGGTAAATCATTTTCATCATCATTAATATTTTTTTTGGCATTATGGTAATATTGTGACAATTGTCAAAAATGGATAAAAAACTAATGAGACAATGTATTCGTTTTTTAACTATAACATTGTGTTATGTATGACACAGTGTTATACTACTATATTTTTGGACACGATGTTTGTTTAACATGTAATTTTCCTTAAGGTCTGAGGACTGAAATTGGTACATTCTTTATCTGTTTTTCCTTTCGTTTGGATGCTTGAATTCTGGTACAAGTAAGCGTATATGAGACATGGACTCTTTAAAATGCATCAAGTTCCTGTGCCAGATATTTGAGACTTGGCGAGGTTTGTGTAATGTGTAACAGACTTTAAATATGCCACTAATAATCGTATCAATATAACAACTCGATGACATTGTGCATTACACTTTTTAAATATTTATTAGTGCTTTAGAATGCAAGAGGTACCTATTTTTAACTCTATTGGTTAAATTATAAATATTTTTATCAAAAAATTAATATATATATATATATATATATATATATATATATATATATATATATATACACACACAATTGTTACCCAACTCTATACAACATATGCTATACTTGGATATGTATTTGCTCACAAAACTTTTACCCAACTCTATACAACATATGCTACCAAAATTTGATCATCGCACAACAATCTACCATGTTCTTATTATATTTTAATTTATTAATTGTACGTACACATTTATTATTAAAAAATTGAATAATCCCACCGCAACGCGGGAGTTTGTATCTAGTTAAAAGTCTAAAATTGAGTATTAAAACTTGTCAACTCCTTTCGAGCCAGTATTAAAACAATCAATTTGCTGTAATGCAAACTCTTGTACTCCAATGGCTCTACTTGTTGATGAGAACAATGACCTAATGACTCTACTTGTTGATGAGAACAATGAAAGGAGCTTTTATATATATATATATATATATATATATATATATATATATATATATATATATATAATAGACGTTTAGTATTTGTTGCAAGTTATATAATGTTATTTGTTAGCTAGTAGCCTAGTAGATTCCATTTGTTCCACATATGCTAAATAACCTTATAGTATATGTTTCCATCCATGATCCAACTGCCTTACGGGAGCAATATGTTAGCTAGAAAAAACCATAGTCAGTTCAAATCTCGTGTGAATAAAATAATACTGAAAATCATATTTTTCAAGAACATGATCTCTAATTCAAGTCTCCCTTGCCCCTTATTAATCAAACAAGAATTTTAAATTTCAGCATT
Organism: Panax quinquefolius; assembly: GCA_020205615.1. Taxonomy (NCBI): domain Eukaryota; kingdom Viridiplantae; phylum Streptophyta; class Magnoliopsida; order Apiales; family Araliaceae; genus Panax; species Panax quinquefolius. The sequence goes on from CM035161.1 coordinate 23,062,567, forward strand.
CAAACGCTTGCCTAGCTACTTCTAGAGTAGTAGGGCGGCTCTAATGACCAAAACTAATGGGAAAGAAGAGAGATAAAAATAGAAGGATTGAATAAATTGTGGCTAGAAATTACAAACATAAATTAGACAAGGATATATAATGGCCTAGAAAACTTAGAAATGGGTTTGCAATGTTTACTAATAATGTAACTGCACATTCAAGGTCTTTTGTCTTTTGTCTTTTGTTTGTTATCTGACAACAGAAGCTCTAATATATCAAAAAATTGCAAAAACAAAACAAGATAATAACACCTACCGGCCTGAAAGAATGGACATGCAGGAAAATGAATATCTTAATGAAGAAAAACGGCTACTATTTTCTTGTGGTGATGCCAATTCAGAAATCCTTGCCCTTTGACGACCCAAAATTGGCTCTTCATCTATTATTGACAATAGATCAACAACAATCATTCGAGTCTCCGGGGGCTCTTCGATGTTCACACGCCCTTCAAGAAATTCAAGAACTTGAGCCATACTTGGTCTAAGCCTAGCCTTCTCTTGTATACACCATAATGCTATACAAACCAATCTCTTCACTTCTTTTTCATCAACCTGCCCCCCTTCCATAACCCTGTGATCCACCACATCCATAAGCCTCCCTTCTCTCAATTTCTGGGTAACAATTTTGGGAAAATATTGAAATGTTCGTTTCGATTTATCCTCCTCATTTTCAATCCTACAAATATTTCTCCTACCCCCAATAATCTCCAAAAGCACCATTCCAAAGCTATAAATATCAGACTTTTCGGAAATCCCAAACTCCAATAGCCACTCGGGGGCTAAGTAACCTTTAGTCCCTCGTATCGTGGTGATAACTCTGCTCTCGTCTTTCCCCATCAGCTTGGACAATCCAAAATCCGCAACAAGAGCGCGATAATTCTCATCAAGAAGAATGTTCTCTGGCTTCACATCAAGGTGTAAAATCCGCGACCGACAATCATGATGAAGGTATGAGAGTGCCTTAGCCACATCTAGTACAATCCTACACCTCAAGTCCCATGAAAGGCAGCCACCTACCACTCGCTGACCCGAATTTTCCCTTTGGGGGAAGATCCACTTGTCCAATGACCCTTTCGGGATAAAATCATAGACAAGAAATCGAGGTCCGGTTGGGACAGTACAATATCCAATAAGGTGCACGAGATTTACATGTTGCACACTGGCAATGGCTGCAACTTCTGATCTAAAGTCCTTTTCGCCCCGCTCATTTCCCTCCATTCTTTTAACTGCCACAGCTGTGCCATCGCTTAGAATCCCCTTGAAAACAGAGGCGGATGCCCCTCGGCCTATTAAGGCCTGGAAACCATCGGTTGCTTCTTCTAGATCGTTGTACCGGAATTTAGTGGGAACTCCCGCTACTTTTCTTAAGAAACTGTACTCGATCCTTAGCTCTCGTCCTTCTGAAACCAGTCGAGTTTCTAGCAATTTTCTGCTGTGGTTAAGGCGCCTTCTGATAATAAAACAGGCAAAAACAGCAAGGATTGCTGCAATATCAGCCCCCGCAATGAGGAAAAATGTCTTGGAAAGTTTTAGGCAGACACGAGCGATTATGATGACGATTAGGAGAAGTATTACCAATGAAATGGTAATTATGTTTGCTTTCTTGTCCTCCATTAAACTTTCAATATTCATGAGACATTTGCTTTCATATATATATATCTTGTCCCATGGAAGGGAAGGATGTGAGAAGGAATAGTATTTATTTTAATTATGGGTTGTAGAGGTTGACCGTATCTCTCCCTTATATGAGTACTTATTCTTCTTCGGTATGCGTGTATTCATTTTGATTTTAATTATGTCGTCAAGGCTTTCTCCTCAAATTCACACTAGCTAGTTTATTTAATTTTTAGGAAAAATAAATTCAAGTAAGAGATTTCAAGGAAACTAAACAAATTAAATGAAAATTGTCTTCACCAACTGATATTGCAGCAATACTTGCGTGTAAACCAAAACCATAGACTACTGAAGATGGACAATGATCCTCTTCATTTCATTTACTCTTTATTTTATAATCCAAATTTAAAATAAGTTGAAATGTGACATTTCAACTTAATTTCTCATGCTTATAAAAGTCACTAGTTTGATTTTGGTGGTTCAGTGTAAACTACAAATATATAATGATCTATCTATGCCAAATGATAACCGACATATAACATCATAAAATGCGATTCTATATGTTTTGGAGTAGAGTCTCATTCTCCAGCGAATCATAACGATGATTTTTTTTGTCGATATAGTATATAGTCAATGCGACGATGGTTATAGCCCATTCGTCTTTGGTTTATTTTTTTTATTGGCGGAGAAAGGGACTGTATATATATATGAGCAATTATCCACAACATTTATTTATTACGAATAAAAAATTAGCAAATATCATATCTACCTTCCATTACAATTATTAACGGATGGAATTAAAAAACTACAATTATTGGTTTATTTCTCTCTGCTGCGATTTCCAAGTGTTGTGACATTGGAGGCAGTGTATGAGGATTCCGAATAGTTTCATCTTTGATGGAGTTGTGTTCGGGTGGGATGTTCATTGATCAGATGGCTAAGTAGGGAACGTTTTCTGAGCATCGTGTTGTTAATATGTTGAAGGAATTGATGTTAGTGATAAAGTATTCCCATGATATGGGAGTTGTACATAGGGATATAAAGCCTGAGAATATTCTTATGGGATCATAAATGGTAACATTTCACTCTGTTTTTAGGAATTTATGACCTTGTCCATATTGGTATTCTGCTTCAGATCACGACACTAAAGATTAATAAATATTCACTTCACCCAGTTTTAATGATTTGGTTGGTTCGTTCTAAATATGGAAGTTGGAACTCGACTTGTCTATAGAAAAGTAAAATACTTATATAAGATGGTTAGCTGACTTTAGAGTATCTAATTTTGTTTTATATATTCATAGTGTAAATTAGTATTTAGTTGGTCAACTGTCTAACTGTACATGAGTTCATGTGAAACCTGAGGATTTAAGCTGCCCGTGCATGCATAGAAATGCATTATTCCCTTGTTTTTATCAATTATTATCTATCTATCTCCAGATATTGTTCTACATCAAATAGTAACACTCAGAATATATTGTTTTGTTTACTCCAGAGTTTTGCAGAGTCCGCTTGCAGCAGCATGTGCGTCCGCATACCGTACACTATATATAGTGTTTGTTTTCCACATGCTCTTATTACAATAATCTCGTAAAGGTATCCAAAGATGGGCTTGGTTTACAAATTTAACGTATTGGAAAATATAGATAAAAGCATTTGAACCCACTCCTGTGCACTTTATAATCTGTAGGGTATTCAATTTTTCTTCTTTCTTAAACCACTGCTATGTTAGTCGTGACACCCAATTTTAATAAGATTTTAAGTAATTATTAATTATTAAGTTTTTAATATTAACTCACTTACTATTTTTTGTCAATAAATAACACTCTTTTTTCAATATAAATATAATATAAACAATTAATATTATATTTAGAGTTATACAATTATTTTTTTAATACTGTGCACAACTCTAAAACGAGCACGGAGAGAGTATGAATTAGGATTAAGGGGGTGTTTGATAAAAATTGAATGAATTTGAATCTGAATAAAAAAATTGTTTGATAATTAACATGTTTGAAACATCTGAATGACATAATTTTATTGTTTTACCACTCTGAAAAAAATCAAAGTTGTTATAAATTTATTTAATATTACTTAATATAATAGTTAATATATTTTTAATTTTTTTTACTTTATTCGACTACAAAAATTTGACTTAGCCATTCAGCTCAATCATCTGACCGATTCAGTTATTCAAACGATTTTTTTCCAAAATAAACGCACTAAATGGTTGACCAATCCAACCATTCAGATGTATTCGGTCCTAAACAAACATCCTCTAAATTTTATGCACGGACTCGTTCAATATCTACTGACTTTTTACTGGAGTTGCTAATAAATTTTGTAAAACAAAGAGACACTTGAAAAAATAACTACGAGCTGCCCAGTCCATTAAGAACTGAGCAGGGGCTACAAAGATGGACATCGGGTATTCCTATGTTGCTCCATTAAATCCAGCCGTTCAACGGCAGGCATGTAGACAAAACGAACAAAAATTATTCGGATTAACTCAAAAAGAAACTTGTTTACTCGAATTCGATTCAAATTTTACTACTCAAATTCGATTCGGTTCGAGTATAAATATAATTATCAATTGAACATATTATTTTACTTAGAAATCATAAAATATATTTAAATAACACTTTACAAATAAAAAAAATAATAACTATTTATTTTAAATTTATTAAATTGTGCATATATTATTAAAAAATGTATCAAATATATATTCGAATATGTATCAATTGAATATGTATCAATCGAGTATTTATTGAATCATGATCAAAAATTCGAATACTTTGAATCATAAATGAGTCGAGTATAAATTTACTCAGATTCTACTCGTATTTTTATTTTAATTATTTTTTGTACTCATATTTGGATCATTTTATTAATGAATCCGAGTTTTGCTCGTATTTTTTGAATCGAACCGAACAGTTTGATTCGATTTACATCCTTATTCAACATTGATAAAAAAAATTATCAAGATTTTATCAAAGTAATTTAATCTAAATTAAGGCTAAAATTTGAAAAAGGAGGATAAAAAAAAATTATATTGTGACCAATTTTTTTTTATGAATAAATATATTAATTAATTATGTATGTATGTGTATTAAATTGTGAATATGTTAAGAATTTTATTTATTTTTATCTTAAATTTTGTCTCAAATATAACTCATCATTACGATGATTATGAACATTTATTGTGATTAAAATAATATTCGAATTCTCAAATTTAAGCAGAAAACATCTCGACTAAATAACACTTTTTTTCCCCGTCTCCCATAGCTAAAACTCCAAAGAGACACTCTTCTTTTATTTTCCCATTTTTTCTTTCTTAAAAAAAATCCAAAACATTCTATATTTTTCCATCAATTAATACTACCTGCACCAACTGTATATATACCAATAGTATGACCTATATATTGTTTACTATTAGTAATATTATGGATACCAACTATACATATAAAGTTATGTATAAAGTATTTTTTTAAAAAATGAAGGAACGTTTTACTCATTTTTATTGATAAGTAATATATAAATTTTATTCTTAGTGTACATTTTTATGTATAATTGATGCAAATAATACTATTCATAAAAATATATAAAAAAATGAATTATAATTCTCACTCTCTCATATAATTTATGTCTCCAGCTTTATTCTTAGTATAATAAAACGAGTGATATTACACACACAAACTATTCTATAAATATTTTATAAATTACTGTTGTGGCCTAATTTACCTTAGCATATTGATCAACAAATTATTTTAATATAGTCTGCGACTCCGCACAATATATTGAGGTAAAGTATACCACATCAATAATTTATAAAATATTTATTAAATAATTTGTGTCTCTAGCATTATTCTAATAAAATCCCCAACATTTTTACAAAGTTTACAGAGAACCGTTGGGATTAAAAGTTAAAACCAAGGATTGGCGGTGGGGTCCGCAAATAGATGTAAATGTTGCCCTAATTAGAATCAAACTCTTCGCTTCCCTCCCCTATTTCTCTCTCTTCCCGCGTCGCTCTCTCTGAATAAACACAGTTTAGTAGAGAGAGATGAGGAGTTCCTCTGTTAATGGCGTCTCCGGAGACCGTACGGCATGCAGCAATGGTTGCGGCACCTCCGTTGACAAGGGTGTCGATTTCGCCAACTATTTCTGCACCTACGCCTTTCTTTATCACCAGAAGGAGATGCTCTCTGATCGTGTTCGCATGGACGCATACTTCAACTCCATTTTCAAGAACAAAAGCCATTTCCTTGGAAAGGTATATAACATACACTCTCTCAAATATATATATATATATATATATATATATATATATATATATATATATATATATATATATATATATATCCCGGCTCTCTCCAGCGAACCGGAGGAAATGAACTAAGAGCGAACCTCGGAAAGGTATATATTTTGTCTAGTAAAGTTCTCGGTTTGATTGGTGATAACTGAGGAAGGGGAAAATAATAAAACTGTGATTTCTTGTCAAATGGAGTAATATTTTGTTTATTGGTTTGTAAAATTGTAAATGTTCCCTCAGTTTTGTTAGTTTTCATAAGTTTGGTTCCGTATTTTGTTTTCACCATTTGGAATGGTAGCGAACTGAGTCTAGGTTTGTAATTTTTTCAGTTGTTTGTGATGCAGTTTGTTTCAACTTCTAAAAAGGTCAAATGAAATGATTGAAAATAATGTTTTCAAGGATAAGAAATTGTAGTGTTATCATTCAACCTAAGTTTTATATGCAGCCAAAGTAAACTTAAATACCCACCCTCTCACATATGTCAGTTAGTTTCCAAAAGCGACTCCAATATTCCAAATCACAATTTTTATGACCCTTCCCACATTTTTTGTTGTCAACTTCTTAGAAACATAGGCATAGACCTAGAAATATAAATATTAAATTCTTAAGAATTTGAGAAATTAGTATAAAAAGTAGAAAACCAGGAATTCTTTATTCGGACTGACCCAAGAAAACCTAATTGTGGTGTATTAAATTGGATTTTGTGGAAGTTGTGTTTGGGAAGTGGGACTAAATTTTTGAATCTTCGGAAAAAGGTTGTGTTAGATGTAGGAACAGGGAGTGGCATTTTAGCAATATGGTCATCACAGGCGGGTGCAAAGAAGGTATATGCAGTAGAAGCTACAAGATGGCTGAACATGCCCGCGAACTTGTCAAAGCAAATAAGCTTCAGGATGTGGTTGAAGTGATTGAGGGATCAGTGGAAGATGTCATACTTCCAGGGAAAGGTTATTATTTTTAACTTGTAGGTGACATTAAGCTTTTCCATAGCATTGTGTCATATTTTGTTATATGTGGAGTTATTTTGGATTTTGTGATAGTTGGTTTTTTGAATCTAACAGAATAAATTTATTGATATTTGATGGGCAGTTGATGTAATAATCTCTGAGTGGATGGGATATTTTCTTATGCGTGAATCTATGTTTGATTCAGTGATTTGTGCGCGTGACCGCTGGCTTAAACCAACTGGAGTCATGTAAGTACTTCTTTAGTTTGATACAATCATACAATACTGCTTTCACATGTGTGCTGTATGAGTATGACGTCTGATTTCCTTATTGTAATTTGTGTCCTTTTATCTTCTGCACTATTTAACTATCATCTCTTCTGATCCTTGTAATATTGCAGATAGAAAAGGCTACTTTGATCACGGTAACAATGGAATCCAATCATGAATCCATAACAAGGGGGGAGGGGGGGGAGGGGGGTTGGGTTGACGGCTTTATGAATTATAGCTATTATTATTGCTTACGTAGTTAGAAGGTGAAAGGCAGTAACTTGAAAAAATTGATAAATTAAATCATTATTAAATCACAATTATTTTGAGTTATGAAGCTTTGATGTAAGATATGTTTGTTAATTTACTTTACAGGCTTTGGAAGAAGTAAGAATGCATAAATACTATGAAAGTGTGCTCTCTTCTTAGTTTCATGGAGAATTTAGAATGAGCATAATGTTAGAATGTTTAGCGTTTTAATCGGTTGAGGAACGAGACTATTTAACGTCCGTTTGGGCGTCTGCTATTAGGACCTTTAAGGAATCTCTAAGACTAACTTGTTTGGAGATTGGAGGACTACACTTTTTGAAGTGCTCTTTTTGCTTGGTGGTTTCCACCGTTCTTGTGTGGGTGGACTCCTGTCCCCCTTTTTTTCTTGTATCTTCTCTATCTTATGAATACAAGTTCTTTTTTTTTTTTTTAAAAGAAACTAAACAATAAACCTTGTTCCGTGTTAATAAGCAACAACAATGAAAAGAGCTAATAGCAATCACTATTGCTAGATGCCGTGTAACAGAGGAAGAGTGTACCAATTGTCTGTATCTCTCTTTTCTAAATTACTTTTCTTTCTATAATAAAAAATCCTGGGGAATCCATGTGAAGTTGTTTCTAAAGTAATCCAAGAAACAAGAGAGAGAGAGAGACAATGTGTTCAACAGAGGTACTGAATAAAACACTAGCAGAAAAGAAAGCTGAAAAGCCAGTATGTGAGCCAGAGATACATAGGGGTCCCAGCGTAAAAAAGGGTAAGAGAGAGGAGAGAAAAAAATGCACGTGCATGTGTTGCAGTGTGTGCGCGTTAATCTGTTTGTAAGAGAAGAGAGTAAGACGTACAAAGATTGAGAAAAGTTATGTGTGAGCGGAGAGACATAACTGTGAAAAAGACTAAAGTATTGGAGTATTCTTTAGATTCATCACAAACCCTAGTATAATATGTCAACTCCTGCCTTTAATCTTGGATTCATCAATTTTTACAGAGCCCATTTAGAAATATCACTGGAAAAAATATTCACTCTGTTTAAACAGGAAACCTAACTTAAAGAAATGTATTCAAGGAAAACAACCTTTTAGAAAAATCTTCTTGCCTCTCGCCTAGATGTCCTCAGTAGAGACTCGCTAAAATCTCATTACCTTGGGCCACAATAGGCCATCTATCTCCTGCGAACTTCTAGGCAAGGCGGAGGCACATCACTGACCATTTCTATGATAAAGCTACTAGAACTCCTGTGCTGCTTGTATTAATACTTAATGACAGAAATACCTGATAGATAGATAATGGTTTTTTTGATGCAATCCATCTCATCTCTTTTTTTTTCATGGATAATGAGTTGGTCTACTTAACTCTAATTTGGCAGGTATCCAAGTCGTGCTCGCATGTGGTTGGCACCTATAAGATCTGGATTAGGAGATCATAAAATGAGTGACTATGAAGGATCTATGGAGGATTGGCATTATTTTGTGAAAGATACTAAAAATTATTATGGAGTTGATATGAGCGTTTTTACCAAGCCTTTCTCCGAGGAGCAGAAAAAATACTATTTGCAGGTTGGTGCTATATTTGACAGGATTTTGATTCTGAAGTAGTAAAAGATGAATCATAACCATAATATGTTTTATTAGAATGTGGAGTATTACTTTTCTAAGCTTCTATCATTTTTTTTGTATCAAACAAATTTTCGCATGTTGAAATGAAAGATTGGTGTCTAGCAATTCTGTTCGAAAATCACACTGAGAACTCTCTTGCCTCTTAGGGGTGTTGAGTATTATCTTTGTTGGTGTTAACACCAAATTTTGTACGCCTGACGAAATAACCAAAATAATAGGCCAAAATCGCGCTAACAGAGTAACAGTTGATTGTATTGTTGTGAAATCAAACTCATGAAATACACACAGATAAACATACACACATCATTATAAGAGAAAATATGGACACAAGAATTTACGTAGAAACCCAAGTAGGAAAAAACCACGGAGAAAGATGAGAAATCCACTAAAATAGTATGGATAGTACAAATTGTTTGTTTGTGTCATCAGTGTATCATATAATAACATATATATTATTTGTTTTGTATCATCCTAATCATATTAATCATATTTATTTATTGCATGCGATCATCCGTCCAAATTGCGTAAATAAATATAATTTAATCATGCGTATAAATTTCATAAATAAATATAATTTGATGCTTTTCTCTGGTGATTTTTCGAATAGAATTTTACTTTCTCACAGACGGTGCCAATGTTAACGTCAAATTTTGTACGCATGACGAAATCACCAAAATAGTAGACCAAAATCGCAATAACGGTTTATTGTATTGTTGTGAAGTCGAACTCACGAAATACACTCACATAAACATAAACAAAGAGAAAAAATATAAACACAAGAATTTACGTGAAAACCCAATTGGGAAAAAACCACGGATAGAGAAAAATTCACTATAATAAAATGGAGAGTACAAACTGTTATTTGTGCCCTATGCTATTGTGTATCCCTTTAACCCTTGCTTGTTGTTGTATTTATAGAAGTCATGTCCACCCAAATCCAACTAGTAGTAGAAATTCTTTTCAGAATCACCTTATAACTGTAATTAATGATTGATTGTTTCCTTCTCAAGTTAGATTTCCTTATCCGACCAAATAAGGAAACACAATCTTACTTTAAGAAGAACTCTCCCACTATTTGAGCAAGCTGTCCAAATAAACGTATATGGGCCAACACCAAATCCGGTCCATTAAATAAGTTGGGCTACATCTTGGCTAGACCCAAATAATTACATCCCAACAGTTGGTAAATTGGCAGCAGTAGTTATTTGTAATGTAGTGTTTACTGTTTAATCAGTTTGTCTATAAGCGTATAAATATTACTAGTCGCTCCATTAGTTTTTAGTTACTAGTCCTAGTTTTTATTTTCTCTTTTAATATAATTGTACTTCCAGGTAGCTGGAGTCATACGGACTATTTTACTATTCAAATTTATATACTGTAATGGGTACGTGTGCTTTTATTTGTATGTATGATATGCACATATAAATAGTGCTAGTTCAGCCAGTTTTTCGAGTTGGAGTACTGATACTTGTTCAGTCAAGCCATTCAATATACCCCTTGAATCTCTTATAGATTTCTCTCGATTATATTACTCATTTTTTTTGTTTCACGTTAGCCATATATTTCCACTCTTTATCCTAAATTTCACTAGTTTTATTGTATGATGCCATCAACTTAACAAATTGATTCATTGTTTGTTCTCAACTCTTCTTTCATATTTATTCTGTCTTGGCATTTAGTACATGAATATGGTGGTGACATGACGCTGTAATTCCCTTTTTGAATTAATTCCTCTATTGTGGCCAATGTTCGAAATAGCGCTCGAGGCGTATGCCTCGAGGCGCGCCTCGTAGCGAGGCGGAGGAATTTGTTTGCGAGGCGACCGCTTGCGCTGGACTCAGACAAACAACCACCTTTATCAGTCGAGGCTTGCGCCTCGTGGCGTCGCGCCTCAAGGCGTCGCGAGGCGTACGCCTTGATTTGGAAAAAAAACCTAAGATAAGATTTGTTTGGGTTGACTTACCATAACCTAAAATCAGATTTGCTTGGGTCGACTGCTCGTCACGATACTCCTCGTCTTGGGTCGACTCCTCCTTCGTCGCGAGACTGTTTGGGTTGAGACTGCTTGGGTCTTGGGTCGCGAGATTTGGCTTGATCGAGACTACTCGGCTTCTCCTTCTCCTTTGAATTTCGATCGCGACTTGCTTGAGACTGATTGGGTTCGATCGCGACTTTCCAGGTTCGATCGCGAGACTGATTGGGTTCGATTTTCTTTTCTATTTTCTCCTTCTGCTTGGGGGTTGTGACTGTAAATTGGGTTAATCAGTACTAACTCGGTGTTTAGTTTTAATTGTATATTTGTATTGTTTTGTTATTGTTTTATTGTTATTGTGTTAGCAATTATAGTTTACAGTGTATCACAATAGCAATTATAGCATTAACAGTTTGTCAGTTTTCATTGTGTACAATAGCATATGATAATTCCATTTGATTTTTTAGACTGTCAATAACAATATCAATTTTTGTGTACATGAATTGCTATTTGCTAATACATAGTGATGGATGATCACTATATAAGTACTTGATGATATTATGTTATTTTGATGTTTTGTAATAATACATTACTGTGACGTTGGTTATTTATGTCTTCTATGACCTTAATTGTAATGATGAATTATTTTATGGTTTTATTAGTATTTTTCATAATTTTTTGGGGACTTTTAGGTCTTTAAATCAAGGCTTCCGCCTCGAGGCTTACGCCTCGCTTAGCCCAGAGAAAAATGTCTCGTACCGATTTTAGCTTTTTCGAAAATTGATTGTGGCACAGTTTAGTAAAGTGGTTTGTTAAATTTAAGTTGCAGCTTATCTCATCTACTTATAAAATCATTATGTTAGTAAATTTTTGTAGTCATGCTTATCTTCTTGTAGTTGGATCTCCAAGTATTTAAAATCATTGTGGGTTGAAATTGGTAGACCCCTAAACCCATCTAACCCGCCCAGGGGATATAATATATATACATTTTTCGTTGTTTTCTAAAAACATAAAAAACCGTAACACCAAACACAACCCAAACAATCTCCATACGAATTTCACAGAAACCAAACCTCTCTGTTCTTCCGTCTTTTTCCCAAGGTCAGTGTAATTTCTGATTTTGATTATTTTTGTTCGCTTTTATTTCTCTGAATATCTGCATTTAATTTTTTTTTTTTAGTTTTTGTGTATATATATATCTATATTTGACAAGTATTTGAGTTTATGCAACTATAACTTTGTGCTTCTTGAAATCAACTTCAAATTTGTTTTTTCGGATGTTAATATCGTATCCTTTTTACACCATTATTATCTGTTTAATTTTATATATTAGTTTTTATTATCTGTTTTGGCTATCCGGAATAATGTACTTGTGTAGTAATACTGTTGTCTGGTGATTATTCGCTAAGATTTTTATTTATAAAGGACTGTATGTTTATGTCTATTTGTAATCTTAGTTTCGTTATTATCCTTAATTAATTATTGTAAGATGTTTGGATCATAATGTTATTCTCATCATTTGGATTTTTGTTTCAAGTTCATTTTTAAATTCCAAATTTATTTGTTCCGTTTTGTTTCTTAAATTAACTTTTTATTTGTTTTATTTTACTTGGATAAAAGGTTTTTAGTGCAATCGGAGTTGATACTGTTATATTCATGAGATACAAAATAGGGAGTAGAGTGGAGATATTGAGCAATGAAGAGGTGCCATCGGGTTCTGATTAAGGTCATGAGATACAAAATAGGGAGTAGAGTGGAGATATTGAGCAATCTTGTTCTGTGTGAGCAAGTTCTGATTAAGGTCATTTATTTATGTTAAATCTGCCCCCTTGTTTTTTCCCCCTTAAAATAATTTATTTTGCAAATAGACTATATATAAAATCTCCCTATATTTCTATAAAAGAGAGATTACAGAACTCATTGGCTATCTAATGTTTTAAATTAGAATTCATTTGGCAGGTGTATTTAAATATTTTTTGTGAATATAATTAATTGTTTATACCCATTGGCTATGGTGCAATTATATGATATGCCTTAGTTACTCCTATCAAATTATCCAGCAGTTTAATTCTTTCTTGAACACTTGATTGTGAGGGGGGATGGCATGGTGGATTTTGTCCCTCCGTATCTGTACAAGGTTCAACGTGTCATTCCTATCTCAACATTTTAATGTTTTAATATAGAGACGGTGTAAGAGGGAGATTAGTGATTTATATTTATTGAAGGTGACTGAGAAGGTGATGGGTTATCAGTTTTTTTTTTTTTTGGCTCAAATGATTATTTAATATTTATTGAAGGTGACTGAGAGGGTGATGGGTTATCAGTTTTTTTGGCTCAAATGATATGTTATTAAAGAAAATAAATAATACCCCTAATTATAAAAAATAAATTATACATGCAATTATAAAAAATATATTCAACCAATATAAAATATTACAACATTTGAGATACTATTCAGAATAACAATAATAAAAAAATAAGATATTAAAAATAAAAAATTTAAAAATCCCTTGTGTCTGTAACCAAAATCTCTATGTGGACATAAAAATTGGACATGAGTGTATTTGAATTTCACCTATTTGTATTTTGACTTCAATAGGGGGTAAAAATACAAATAGGTGAAATCAGAAACACCTTCGTGTCAATTTTCGCGTCCGCATGAAAACTTCTTCTGTAACACTTATGATACTGGGAGTGATTGATGGAGTAAATAGCAATAGCCCTTTGGAAAGTACAGTAGAACATAGTTGTACATAGTTATGTGGACTGGTTCCACCAAATCCTCTGCCATTGTCTTATTTGTTGTATCTTTCATGATTTGGTGCTCCCATGTGATGATGCCTCCTCCAAAGTATGAGTATTATGTTGGGCTTTGGTATCTATCTTGATGATCTGCATACTGTCTTTACTCTCCAATATCTAAGTATTATTTTTCTTCTAATTGCAATGCAATGCACTTTTATCAATTTTGATCCTAGTCTAGTCCCCCATGTAAAGCCAAATGTCAACATGTGACATCCTTGTGTATGTTATATAAGAGTAATTGGTAAGTAGTAGTTCTAGTATACTTTTTCATATTTTTGGGCCATCAATTTCATGCATTGTTGTCATTGATCTAATTATAGCTTCTTTGTCAGAGTGGTACATTGTAGTATCAGATAACTAGCATCATGCTAGATCCTAGTTACTAGTAGTTGTTTTCTTATGAAAAATTCAATAGCATTAATGTTTTTGATGAAAAATCATCTGATCCATTCCATTCTGTTACAGTCTCAGGCATGGACCCCTCTCAGAAATGATACCATTAGGAAAAGAGAGAGTATGAAATGGCCAATCATACAGAGAGGAGAGAGAGAGAGAGAGTCCCTATTAAAATCTTAGTAGATAATTAAATCACATTAATCAAAGGCAGACAGGAGCCAGCTCAATCTCTGTGGCATTGGTGCATCGATAGGAGACATTTGGGATTTAATTAATTATATTAGCAGCAGCAGCACTTGTTATATGTATGTAAGTCTCTAAAATTATTAGTACTACTGGAGTAATTTATAGTAGTAGTATTACTCTTGCAGCATCTCCGTACATAAATCTTAAGCATTTACTAGGGATCTACGATAAACCATTCAAGTTGTTAGCTGGCCATTTTGGATATAGAATCTAGTAGTATATTAATTTCCAGACCACCAGCTGGTTGTCTTGTTCCTTATAATGTGCTGCATTCTGGACCATCTGATCTTCAGGATTCTACCTACCTATCCGTCAAATGCTTCAAATTTGCAAAAGCTTTTCAACTTTTTTGTTTTTTTGATCAATCTCTTCTCTCTTTTCTTAGGTTGGTTATTTGTGAAGTTGTGAATTACGTAGCAATGAGTAGATAGATATGGTTATGGTTATAATTCCATGGTGTGGATGCTAATAGATAAAAGTAATAATTAAGAAATGGAAATTGGGGTTATAAAGTAATCATGAATTGGGGTGGGGGTGGGGGTGGGGGTGGGGGTGGGGGATCACATGCAACAAAGCATGCTTTGATTTCTTTAAATACAAGACGAGCACCAAAAATAGAAGAGAGGGATTTTTCCATTTTCCCCAGCCACATGCTTCTTCATGGGGACCACCTATATTATACAAACAAATACTACTATTATTATATGTGTATATCTATATTACTCATAAAGCTTCAAAGAGCATGAGAATTACGATCCCAAAAAGTAATAGTAGGAAGAAAATAAAGGAGGATGTGTCTGTCTCTCAAATTAAGAAATCCATTTGCATGCTGGGTTACGGTGTTAGCTTTGCTTTAAAAGAACATCTCATGTTATTGGACACTGCAATTGTTCTTATCCTTGAGAAAGGCCAATTAACTCAACTTTTAAGAAGAGCCCACTACCTCCTTCCTAGTTATGGAGGGTTTTTCTTGGGTGCCTCAAATCCACACACTTGACCTAGTAAAACAATTTCCTTAAATCAACACCTTTACCCAGATTTACTGGAGTAATTAATTAGTACTATAATGAGGAGGACAGCTCTCTCTCTCTCTCTCTCTCTCTCTCTGTATTGGTAAAAATTTCTACTTGATGTGTACGTGACTACCCTAAACTTACTTAGTGGAGTACATAATAGACAGCATTCACGATTCTAATTATGCACTCTATGTGAATTCCAATAAATAAGCTTGGAATTCATTGTTACTACCACCTCAGTTTATAAAATATTACTCCGCTTTTAATATAAATCGTTTAGAGTTGTCAAGACAAAGATTAAAAAAATGATTGATAAAGACTAACTATAATATCAATTATTATATAGTCCTTGTAGACGGAATAAGAGATTATTATTTATTGGACAGAAAATAGTGAGAGAACCAAAGTTACATTTAATACTTGGGATAATATTGAAAACTAAGCAATTAATGCTTACTTGAAATTCTCATACGACTTATATTAAGGAACAAAAATATTTCTCTAAAAAGACTTATATTAAGGAACGGAGTGAGTATCGTTTAAGATTTTTGCCCATTATTTTCCCATTTCAGCAATTCAAAATGGAGTAGGAGTAGGAGAATATAATAACAACAAAAGGTAGTAGTATTTCAAAACTTTTTGCTTTCATAGAATTGAGCACATATACATACATTACATAGTACATCCATCCATCCAAAAGAGCTCTAGCTACCTAATTGCATCTAACTACTAACTAAAATCCTAAAATTAATCAGCATAAAAGTTACATGCCCAGAATTTGGCAAAGACTAGGCATGATGGTTACTAGGATGGGGAAGGGGTTAGTATGCCTATATATATTAGCTACCTACTTCAGAAACAATGGGATTGGGAAGGGGCCGGGGGAGGAATGAATATAACAACACACATATATATATATATATATATATATATATATATATATCCTAATAATTTTTCTAAATTGCATCAATTAATGGATCGATATTTGGTTCACTAGAATGCATAGATGCACTCGTACACACAGGATAGATATACGTGTCTTGGCAAATCAATCACGACCTTTGATCATGAGTATCGGACAGATGTCGAAAGATGATTGGTGCCCCATACTGCGGGTAAAGAAGCATCAACACCGTTGGTGCGTGTTGATACTGTGGGGACAACTGAAATGAGAATCTTTGTAATATTATGGCAAGCGTTAGCTTTGCTTGCAGGATTGCTAGATTTTGGCCTATACATGTCCGAACCCCGAGGCTAAAGGGCATGAAGGCAACAGGGTGTTTCGAGGCTCGGGCTACCCCTTCCGAGAACCGACCAGGGTTGAACTCATTTGCATCGTTCCCCCATATGACTGGATCGTGATGAACGGCCAAGATCGGTATCAGTATTTGGGTCCCACGTGGGACCTGACAACCCCCGAGTTCCACGTCAGCTTTAGCCCGTCTAATGGTGGCCACGACGGGAGGGTAAAGTCGTAAAGTTTCATTGAGGATCATACCTAGCTACACATCATCAAATAAATAAACATTTATTTATTTATTTATATACTACTACTCAATTACTCATCATCAAATAAAAGAAAGATTTTCACAAGGATATTTTGGTAGTTTCAACAAAACAAATGAAAAAATTAAGACAACTTAATTTTCATTTTTATTATGATATTGATATGATTGATGGCTCTTAAATGAGGGTGGGTTACCATCTTAAGCTTGGAAACATCATCCTTGGTGGGGATGTCACGTGGTCCGCACACCTTGAGCACCTCGTCACGTGCTAGCACCTGCCACTGAGGGTGCATTGCTAGCAAAACGGTCGTCCACGTCAGCAAATTCGACGTGGTTTGCTCGCCGGCAAAGAAAAAGCTCTTGCACTCCTCAGCAATGTCATGGACGGTGATCGGTGTAGAAGAAGAAGAATTCAATTCCTTCCTCTTCATGCTGGCCTGAATCATGAGGCCCAACAAATCCTTGGCCCCATTTTCCAGCATTTCGGTGTCCCAATTCTCCCCCCTTTGATCTATCACTCTCATTAGAGATTTCTTGATTTCCTTCTCCAGTTTCCAAGACTTGATGTTTCTTTTTGTGGGCAAAAATCTGGTACCAAAAAAATTATTATTATTATTATTCCTCGGATTTTCATAAACCAACATTATATACTAGTTTTTTAATTATTATTTTGAAGGAAAATAGAATTAATAGAATGTTTGAAATATGAATTAATAATAAATTAGTACCTATAACCGGGGATGAATACTTTTTGAAATGCCTCCGATGCTAAGGCCATTTGTTGGGCTTGGAGTTGGAAAATGGTTTTTCCATCTTCATAACTTGGGCCGAATGCAGTTCTAGTAACAATATCTTCCGTCAAGGTTTGATACCATTTGGAGACTTCAATTTCCACATCGCCAGAGCTCGACATTGCTAACCATTTGTCCAACATTTCCACCACGCTACTAGCCGCTACAGGGATCAACAACTACAAAAAAATTGCAATTAATTACTACCTAGGTACCTACTAGATATGGAATTAAGTGATCGATCGATAAAAAATTTACTTACTTTGAGGTTCTCCATATGGAAGGTGGGGGTGATGATTTTCCTGTGATGAGCCCATTTTTCGCCTTTGAGGCTTAACAACCCATCACCTTCAAGCTGTTTGATAAGCGGGTGAGCCTCATTCTTCTCATAAAATTCAGACTTTGAGGTGAAGATTTCTCTAATAAGGTCTGGATCAGCCACTGTGAGGCGAACCGTCGGTCCAAACCAAACAAGAAATGTTGGACCTGCATGGGTAATTATTTAAAATGTACTACTAATTATTAATACAAGTGATTGAGCATATTGATATTAATAGACGAACAACAAATGTATACAGAAGACGATAAAAAGCATATATACATATATGTAATGGAAAGAAAAAGCTCAACACTTAGAGCGAGCTTCAAGTAGCAAAAAGAGGAATGAGAAGGTTATAAGACGGCCACTAATTCAAGAGAGCTTGCTGCCTGCCTGTCTGGATATATATAGACTAGACCCTACAGCTACAATGGTAAGCGATGATGAAGAGATAGAAAAAGAGAGAAGAGAACAAAACAAAGTAAGAAGAAGACAACTCAATATTAACTATGCCACTAGCAAACACAAATTAACACAGCTTCATTATCAAAATTCAGGGCCAGGAGGAGGCTCAGTCCAAGCCACCCACCCAGCTCCACCAAAAATAAAATCTAGAAGAAGAACATTAACTATAAGGACATACATATTGGGAGCAGGAAAGTTAATGATAACTCCATGACCATCTATTTCAAAACACAACAAAACTACTTTTCCGCAGTGATGATGAGATGGCTCATGAAAAAAAATATTCAGAAAAGGATATATAGATAATTATAAATATTCTCACAACTACAAATTATGGACAACTAGAGAGAGGGTGTGACAAGCTGAAGAAATGGCCTGAAGAGCTTTAAAAAGAACAAGTAAATCCAAAACTTACTTTCAAGTTTCAACTAACCTTTCTGAAGCTATGAAATGTTAAAGATAGACCAACCCAAAAATAAAAATAAATTAAAAATGGGCATCATCACACAAGGGCATCGTCCATAAGATCAATCATCAACACCTAGCTATATATCTCTCATTGAAGATATAAAAAGACCAAGTTTTTTTACCCAAAATTATACTAACTTAAATATGTGTGTAATATAACCTTGGCAGCCCATTAGACGATGCATGTCAAGAAACAAGAAAAATATTAAATTAAAGAAAACAATATCAAAAACCCAACAAACCAACCTAAGTTTTGGAGTTCTTTTTTTCTTTTACTTTATTGAAAGAGAAACAGAGAGAATCAAAAAGGGGATGAAATGAAGTAGTGAAGAAAGTAATTACCATAGATTTTCTTCCAGTGGTGGTAGAAGGAGAGGACTCTAGGGAGAATATTATGAGAGAAAGGAAAAGGCATGGGTTGAGAAGAAGCCTTCAACATTAGGCTCACAATTTCCTTTGCATTGCCTATCAAGAAGCGATAAGGGGGGCCTCTGATTCCTTGCTTACAGAAATGTTCTTCAATCTTTCTGGGTCTCCACCAAAGCATAACCATAATCTTTAGCAACAAAACCAGTACTATAAAACACACAACAAACACTTTGATGAACCAACAGCTGTAAAACATGATCATCAGCTGATCTTCTTCCATGGATTACTTGTTGCTTATATGGAGCAGCCTTTTTTGCTCTGCTTCTTTTTCTTCCTATCTTTTTTGTTTTGGTTGTGTTTGTTGCTTACTGGTAGTGTTGTCTCTTCACTTCTCCTTTTGTAATGCCACCACCACCAGCAACTAATTTAGAGAGAGAAGGAAAGGTCTGTTTGGCAAGGCCAACGGCGTAGGGGCCGCCATTGAGATTTTAAGGGTCAACGAATGATGTGTTTTTTTTGCATCTTTTATTTCTTCAGACATTGTTACCCTTTTCTTTTCTCACTAGTATCGTTCTACCCCATCTATTTTTTTTTTGGCTTCTCTCTCTTGATAATAAGGGTCTTCTCGGGATGACTTATTTTAAAAAACCTATAAATTAAACTTTAAAATGACTTATAAGTCATATTAAGTGATTACTTATAAACAAAAGTGT
The DNA here is from genome assembly GCA_020205615.1 of Panax quinquefolius. Lineage (NCBI taxonomy): Eukaryota > Viridiplantae > Streptophyta > Magnoliopsida > Apiales > Araliaceae > Panax > Panax quinquefolius. The sequence goes on from CM035161.1 coordinate 23,082,700, forward strand.
TTGATACTTTTTTGACTTATAAGTTAGAAATTAAATTAAAATAAAAAAATGTAAAATAATTCAACAGTATTTGATTGAAAATGACTTGTGAGTTAAAATAAGATGTAAAAATAAAAATTATTTCTAGAATATTAAAAAAATAAATAAAAAAAGATAAAACAATCTTTACATTTGGTCAAATTTACTTATTTTAAAATAATTTATAAATTATTTTGAATAATTCAAAATTTATACTTATTAAAAAATAACTTATAAATTTAAAAACAATTCAAAAAAAAAGATGAATAAAGATTTAATTTTCTCTAAATATTATTTTAAATAATAAAAGTGTGATTTGATATAATGTTATAGTTATGCGATATATATTAAATTTTGCAAGCAAACAAGTTATTATAAAATATTCGTTTGGTAGAAGAATATTCTTTTGGTTTAATATCCAGATGACATCACAATCATTGATGGACCTCTATAATGAAATAACCGCTTGGGATATAGAATGCGATGTAAATAACCTTTTTATAAAAATAAACGGCAAAATTTTTTACCGTTAACTATAGAAATACTTGTGATAAAAGAACAATAATACGCCATGGTTACACAAAGAAGACACGTATTGCATAATATCTCGATTATTAATGCTTACGTAAGAAGTCACTTTGTTCATTTAATAATTGTCATAGTAGTTATCGATAAGATCTCATATTATCGATTCAATTATCACACAAAGATCATCTCGTGATAATATTTTATATTATTAAATCAATAATTGAGACAACACATTTATTCATATTATTATTTGTATTATCGACAATGTTTAGAAAGTTGTGTTTATAGAAAAAGGGTTTAGGTTATTTAATCACGCCATATAATAAGAGAAATCCTTATCTAAAGCCCTCTTTCCTGGGAATGATCCGATTGTCAATAAATGAGTTATAATATTAATGATGAATAATTATTAAAAGATTAAAAATATGTTTATTGAAGATAAATGATTTGTAGTAAATATTTATTCAACTTTTGATATAAATAGAGGCGCTTATTATGAAGCGCTTTGTTGTAAGTTCGACTTATTATTCCATGGGGAGATGTACTAATTTTTTGGACCGTCGGTTGTGGTTTTAATAGTAAATCAATATGGACCATCCGTTTTAATAGTAAATCAATCTGGACCGTCCGTGAATCAGTTACTATTTAGTCCATTCTCCTATAAATAGAAACTTATTTCTTCTTTCATTCTCACCAATTCACTAAGACACAAGAGAAACTAAAAAAAGAAAGAAGAACAATATTTTGCTATTTTACTATTACAGTATTCAATCTCCTACTAAGGTAAGAGATATTATTTTTCGTATTCATTATGTAATCTGTGGGAATAACTTGTCTACGCGGATTACCGCATGCATGGTGAATAACCGTTCGTACTCATTCTTTATTTATATATGGAAAAGATTTGTCTTCGCGGGTTACCACATGACGCGTGAAAATCTATTTACAGTTTGGTATTTTTTTTTGCGGGAAAAAGCAGTTTTACACCATTAAGCAATTAGCCATCAGACTTTAAAATATTCAATCGAATTTATTGTGATTTTTAAAAATGTACAATCAAGCCATTTCGTCCAATTTAACTAACAAACGTTTAAAAATATCCTACGTGGCTTTTTGAAAAAAAAATTTACGTGTATTTGCTGACTGGGCAGGAGGAAGCTTGATTATCCTACATGATTTTTTTTCCTTTTATCTCTTTTCCAAATAATATATTAAAATTTTTGTATCAATGAGATCTATTACAACATTGTATTAATTTCTACAAAATTAAAAATAAAAAAATCATTAATTACGTGGCAAAAAATAATTAATACTAATATATATTTTAATGATATAAAAAAGGTAAGTACATAATTAACATAAAATAGAAAATTTGATACAATTAGCAAAAATAGTTTTAAAATTATGCAAGACACAAATTGTCTCGCTACATAGATATTCTTTGCCTACGACGATTTATTCATCCCATTATAGTCTAAAAAGCTATCTGTCATTAGCATTTATGAATACAGAATAAGATTATGTATGTATATACATATAACCTATGTATATATAAGTAATAATAGAATTTCACATTATGAGTTGTTTTGTGAAAATTTTATATGTAAATGTAAGATTGGGAGAGTTTCTAAGAACTTACGACTAGGTAGCTAGTATAATTAACAAAATTAAAGTTTCAAAATTTGAATCAATACTACTACCACCATCCTAGTCCTAGCTTAATAGTAGTAGTAAATTAAGGCGTATAAATTAATTCAGTGCCGTGGACTTTTATCAGTTTAATTATAGTAGTGGTAGTAGTACTCCCTCTCGTCCTTAATATAGGTCATTTTGTAGTCATAAGACAAAGATAACGAAAACGATTATAAAACATTAAATATACTATCAATTATCTATATTGCTCTTGTATTGAAAAAAGAGAATTTTATTTATTGGTCAAAAAATAGTGAGAGAACCAAAGTTATATTTATTACTTGAAATAATATTGGAAACTAAACAATTAATACTTACTTGAAATGCTTAAATTACTTATATTTAGAAATAAAAATATTTCTTTAAAACGAATTATTTTAAGAAACGTGGGTAGTAGGAAATAGTCACCTATTGAGTAAACGCAAACATGCAACCAGATTGCCAGTGCCAGTAATTAAGTTGTCTGTTAAGTGTTAAGCAGTAGTAGTAGGAAAGCACACTATTGATAAATAATAATAATATAAATTTGCCCTTATTTTTTCCTGCAACTCCATTATCCTATTTGTTTTTCTCATCACTCCAGACACTTTATCCCTATTTTTTATACTCTATTATTCATTACTATTAAATTTTGTAACCTTTCAAAGATTTTCTTTGTCTCTTATTTATTTTATTAAATTTCAATATTTCACGCAAATAGCTTATAGTATATTTGAAGTAAGAAAAAAAAATTGGCATCTCAATTAATTTTTCTCTCTCAAATATTTAGTGTTTTTTTTTCATTTCCATACATTTAAATTCTAATATAGATAAGTAGTCTACAAAAGTTAATATGTGAGAGAGAAATAAGGCTAAAAGGGCTTATAAGGAGTGCGATGGCTGATAGCTTTCTTCTCCTAGTCATAGCTTGTTCCCAAAAAGAAGGATTAGGAGTGGGGATAGGTTAAATAGGGGGCACAAAGGGGGTTGTTATTTTGGAATGTTTCTCTTAAATTTATGCACATGGGAACAAGGCTGTCTATTTAAGGGTTTGTTTGTGGGGATATATGCTTTGGGTTGACCCAACAGTGAGTAACCACCCAAGGGCACCCTCCCCTAATCTTGTCTTAATACTCCCAAGACATGTTTGGGTCATGTGCCCTTCATGGGCCCTCCTACTTCCTTCCTATATACACACACACATTTCAACCACAACAACAAACTCTCTCATTTCTTTCTTACATTTTTCACCCATAGTATGAGTGCCTAGAGGAGGAGAGGTGTCTTCCTTTATCTAATATGGCGATACTACTTTACCTTGTGACATGACTGGAGGAGCATATTAAACTTTTTAGCCACCTACCTAGCTTCCCTTTGCTCACATTTCCCTTATCCTCTTTCATATATGCATACACATTCATTGTACTTTTAGCATGTATGAAGAGAGTATTGTGGGATACATTGTACAATCCATAAAAATTAATTAATTAGACTCTTAGGGCCGTTCGGGAATGACTTATTTTAAATGACTTATAAATTAAAATATAAGTTGATTTATAAATTATTTTAATTTATGACTTATTAGTAAAATCATTCAGCATCAATTTGATTTGTAAGTTAAAAATAAAGTTAAAATAAGTTATAAAAGTGTTCGGCTTATTTATAATGACTTATAAGTTAAAATAAATATAAAGATTACTAAAAAGGACATTAATAAAAAGAGCAAAAAATATATATTACATTTGGTCAAACCAAATAACAGATAAATAGAAAAAATAAAGTCATTCCTAACATGTAAATATTAACAAATAACTTATAAATTGGTCATAAATTATTCCCGAACAGACTCTTAATGTGAATTAGAGGGATTAATATAAAATAGGAAAATGATATTCCAGAACTAAAATGAAATATCATTATTAGTCGTAAGGTACAATACGCACCAATACATAATACAGTTAATATTGCATTTATTGCTCTAAACTAACAGTATTTAACACTTTTATGTTACGTTTAGATTGAAAAAAATAAAACAATGAATGTAATAGAGAGTGACATTTCATTCTTAACTGAATGAGTCATTCCACATTTTCTCCAACGAATAAAATTCACAAATTTGATAAGAATGAGAATAATTCATTTCATTCTAATAAAACAACCATACACATTTTTTTCATTTTATAAAAATGAATTAATTCTCACATTCATTTATGTCATCCAAATGTATCATTAACATGTTGAAAACTCTAATATTTAAAAGAAACTCTAGATAATATCTAAAAGTGTCTGTCACCAAGTGAATGTCTTGTGAGTGTCTAAAAAGAATGACATAATGTAAAATCTTGAAAAGACATTAACTTAATCAAATAATTTAATTAAATCTTTTAAAAAAATTATTATACGTATCACGTTTTAAATAAATGCATTTTATATTAAAATGACCTGAAAAAATTTATCATCCCATATCAAGAAATACACGTATCGTGCATATCGAAACGTGGCCCTAAGTAACATTCATTTCGAGGATCAAAATATGAACTTGTATTATGGGAACTTTCATGGTGAAATAGCAAGGAGTCTAGCTTGCAACTCAACCAGAGTTAACTGCAATGACGAAGTCATATTAGAGAGTGTCGGCTCAATTGATCTCATTAAAAAAAATATTTATTTTATAATATATGATAAATTTAGAAAAAAATTAAATGTATTAAATAAATTGACCTACTAAAATTTTATACTTTTTTAATATACGGGATCAAATTGAATTTTTTTATAACTTTATCAATTTCATATTACTTATTCTCTTGATGTATACATCTTTCTCTCGATTTTTAAAATAAATAATAATCTGATTTATATTATTTTTATAACATAAATTTTTAAATATTTATTAATAAATTTGTGATTAGAAAGACGTATTATCTCTGTTTAGAAATTTTATATGTAAACAAATAATAATTCATCAGATTCTATTTAGCTTTTGTTTATACAAAATATTATAACTAAGGTTGTGTGTGTTATCAAAGTGATATTTAATATTTTGTGATGCTAAATTGTTAATTTAAATTGCATAAAATTTTGTTGTTTCAATTGGTTTTGGAACTGAAATCAGACCAAATGAAGTTGCACCGCACGATTAAAAATCACACCGCAACAATCATGTGCGGTTTTGGATTTGTCAAACCGCACTAAAGCAGTTTTGTATACGATTTGGGTTTCGAACCGCACCATGCTCACCCCTACTCTTAGCACCGAGACATGACACTTGTGTGGCAATATGATCAGTCCATGGCGTTTCCTTTTATTTTGTATAATGCTCTAGTTGTGAGCTTTGGCCATTTGACATGTTTGTTTAGGTTGCATATGGGTCGACCCTAGTTTTTATTTTGTTTTGCAGATTGGTTATATTTGTGCTAGACATGCATTCCGATTTGTATGCATTTGGATTCTTGGTCCAATGTATGATTTTATGTGTGACATTATTTATACTTTAATATTCAGTGTGACAAGGTTTTATTTTGTTTGAAGCTCGGTCTGAAATAACCACTTAGCCACGTTGATTCAGCCTTTTATTTATTTCGTTAATTCTGTTGATTCAGATATATTTTATTTTGACTTTGGAGATTATATTATCATCGGTATTTATGTTAAGACCTTATTCAGTATTTTGTCAATCTATTTCGTAATTTAGTTGTGCATTTTTTATATATCTCTATTCGTACTAGGCATTTTGCTCATACTGTATGTTGACGCCGGGAATTAAATTCCTAATATTATTTCTACCATTTGGATTTTGCTTTGTCATTTAATTTATTTAAAGGGTGAGATTTTAAGAAAAGATTGACATAAATATCGACGAATTTGGAAAAATTGATTTTAATGATTGGGTCGAATTAGCTAGAGTCGTCATTTAATATAGTTTAAATGGATGTACCAATTGAATTTTGAAGGTTTTTAGCAATATGGCCCAATATGTGACTCAGTAAAATTGGTCTCGGAACCCAGATTCATAGAATTCGGGACTTTCTTAATGATAGAAGGTGTTAAAGTAAAATCCCAAATTTTACTTAATAAAAATTTAAATTTCTCGAAATATTTTTTTAATATTATGGTGTGAATTTGAGATAATGTTATAGTTGTGGGTAGTATTTATAAATTTTGCAATGTATGCAAGTTGTTATATAATATTCTATCGGTCTGGGAATATTTATTTTAATGAATATTCGTATAACCAAGACAATCATTGGTGGACCCCATTAACTAATTATTGTCGGATTGAGAAAACGACAAAAAATATTTTTATGAAAATAACTACGGAAGTTTTACTTGTTAACTGTTGAAACACCGCAAGTGTTAAAAGTACAGAAATACGCTGCGGTTCGCATAGTAGATACACTGTGATTGATTATTCATGCTTACGTGAGAAGTCACCGGTTTTGTTAAATTATTGCCACACAGAATTGTTGAATAAAGATCTCACGTTATTTGATTCAATTATTGTCGATATTTTATTTATTATTAAATCAATAATTGAGATGACAGAGTTATTAATATTATTATTCGCAATATTAACGATGTCTACAAGTTACGCCATGGAGAGGTTTGGTCACCTAATCAAGGCGCCAATAGGAGAAATCCTTATTGGAAAGCCCTCTTCTTGGGAACGACCTGGTCGATTAATATTGTGAATTATAATAATGATGATAAATGTTGTTAAATTATTGAAGGGATTTTTTTTATGAAGTATTTGATGTATTTTATGGACCCCCATTTACCCATTTTCCAAAATAATCAGTAGAAATTTTTTAATAAAAGTGGGGCCACATGTGGGGTCCATATGTGTTGAAAAAGAAAATGAATTTGGAAATGGGGGGAGTAAGAATATACGTATGGGATAGGGAAGATATATATGTATATATGTATGTAATGAGTTTGTGGTGGGAGATAAGGATAGGTGAAAATGATAGGTATGTGATGTGTGTGTGTGTATGAGTGGGGTGGTGGAAAAGAGTGATAGTGATGTGTGGGTGGGAAAGTAAAATTTGTGTGAATATATATATATATATATATATATATAATTGGTGGTGAAAGTGACATTTGGGGTGGGAGAATTATGTTGGTCCCGGGAGGGAAGAAAAAAAAATTCAAATGGTGTAGATATATAATATATATAGAGATATCTAGCATGTGTTTATATACATATGTATTATATTTTATTTTTTGTTTTAATCCTATTTGTGGGTTGATTGAAAGTCAGATCATCAGTGTGTTATCAAAATTTTGATCCGTGAATTTGTAAAAGACATCATGTTGATAAATGTAATATATATAATATATATTATATTTTATTTAAAAGATTTTATTCGGACCGCTCATTTTTAAGTAAATCAATCTGGACTGCTCAGAATTAATTACTATTCACCCATTCTTCTATAAATAAAGCTCATTCCTTCATTATTTCTTACACGAATTCAATCAAACTCTGGGTAGAGAAACCGTAGAGATAATTCTTCTTTATAATCTTGAAGCGTATTTTTTTAGCGCTTAAGAAAACTTTAGCGTAATGCAAGTTTTTTCAAGTATATCCCCGCCTCACCGATGTAATACTCTTTCTTTATAAGGTAAGGGTATTTTTTTTTCATATTCATGAAGAGAACTTCATTATTCCATTCTTTATTATTCCGTTGAACATCCTCGGCTCACATAGCGCTTTTACGCCGGACCGGTTCCGCCTTTTTAGTATTCTCGCTTGAATATCATGTCTGCATGCTTTTTGGCACGACCGATTCCGTTATTTATTATTCGCTGAATAACTCGCCTATGCCAAGCACCGCACGCATGGTGATTTCTGTTATTCCATTCATTATTATTCTGTTGAATATCCTGTTGCAGCGTATTACGCTCGACCGTTCCGTTATTTATTATTCCTGTTAGAATAACATGTACATGCCAAGTACCACGCATGGTAATTTCTTTTGTTATTCCATTCTTTATTATACTCACTTGGTTAAAGTTTTGATTCTATACTCCATGAAATTGATGGAATATCCTCGATATTTCATACTTCATCCAAGATCTTTTCGTGAAAATATTCTTCCGAGTATTCTTAAATTTTACTCTACAAAGAAGTATCATGTCGATAATTTGGACGTTATTAGTTCCCGAATAAATTAATTCTTGAACTTGTTTTTATTGAATTTTATATCATTGTTATCATCCTCATACTTATATTTTGTTGAAAGTCATCTCCGCCCAGAAGGTGCGTAGATGGACTTGGTATGATTACGACCGAGGATTATTCTGATTGTAATCATAACCGTAATGTTACAAATGATGTGGTAAAAGTCCTCATTGTCCCGTAGTGCATTGATGGATAGTTGTTGGCATGATCACGACCATTGATGAATACGCTGAATATCCTCGGCCGTAGTGCATGGATAATTTATGGGTGTGATACTTATGAATATCCTCGGCCGTAATACGTGGGATGAGGTGGATTATTTATTGTCGAGTCCCAAATGATAAAAGTGATGAAAACCTTTAAATCATAAAAGATAGTAGATTTTATTCTCTACTTGACTCTTTAAATGGATCGCATGTTTTTCATTGCAGCTTAAACTTGATGTTTATTGTATTTTATCGCTTAACACTGTTGAAGACTAATGATAATTTATTCTCAGATTATCTTAGTCATAATATTTCTTACCGGGCTAGTTGAGCTCACCCTTTCTTTTCACCGTTCTCTTCAGAAATGAGAACGAACCGGACTAGCTCGGGAACCAGTGTGACGGTCCAGATGATAAGATTAGTAGTCCTCACTATTCTCAGTAAGTAGTGTGACAATAAATGTAATGAGGACTTATTCGAGAGTGGATATCGCTCTGTAAGAAAATATTTGTATTAAAACTCACAAAATTTTCTTGTTGTATATTAAAGATTATATTTGTATTCTCAGACCATGTATTTGGCGACTCGAATAGGTGGTGTGTACCTATTTTGGGGCGCCATAACTTGGTATCAAAGCTTAGGATATGATCCCCGCTAAGATGTGAGACAAGAACTAGGAGGGAGAGACGGAAATTCCTTCGCTAATTTGACCTACCTAAGTTTATTTGTTATTTAATTGGTCTCATTGAGTATATTGATAATATGTGACATGTTAATTAACCCTTGTTTTGTGGCGATTTGAAAATGGCAAATTTAAAATGTCAATAATGGAGTGATTGAGACCGTGGAGACACCTCTAATCACCAACCAGGATAATGTAATATCAGGCGAAAAAAGAATTAGAGATATCCATGTGGTGAGGGAAGAATTAATAGTTGCTCCCGAGCTAGTCGCAGAGGTAGCAGCTAAGAGTGAGGAAGAAGAGGAACCTGAGGAGAATTTATTAGAAGAAATTTTTAATCAAAATATAGAACTGCAAGATCGTATTCGTGAGTTAGAAGAACATGTTGAAGAACGGCAATCGGTCGTGGAACAAAGGGATGCAACAATTCAAAATTGTGTTACCCGATATGTGATGCTCGAACAAAATCACTCTTTGGCAGAGTGTAAGATATTAAAGTTGGAATTTGAGAATTCAAATATCAAGGATCAGCTGAAAGAAGAAACAACTGAACGAGTGAGAATGAAGGATGTGTGGGTAACAGTCGCACGACGTGTTGATATTGTAGAAAGAGATATACATTTCTCTTTTTGGACAGCAATTGGGAGAACCCAACTTCGAGTTTTAAATTATCCTGTACAGAGCGGTCAATCTCAATTCGATATGGATCGAAGATTGATGATTCAGATCATGAAACAGGAATACAATGAAGCAGTTGATATTTTAAGCATGAAGTCTGCATGTGTGTGTGTGATTTTTGAGAAAGCCTTTGTTGTTCTTTGAATTATGTTAAGTGCCTTGATTTTAAGGGTTGCTTTTAAGCTTTTTTTATCCTATGAAATGACGTTGTTTTCAAAGTAGGTTGAACCTATGCACAAAGGATTTGATTTAAAGAAAAATTATTTTGAGATAAAGCATATTGAAACGTTGTTTTGGAAAATAAGGTTTTAAATCCTTAGTCAAATAGGAATCGAGATCCTTTCATATTTCGATTATTAACCTTAAATTTGTCTATGCCTGAAGCGCTTTATTTTTTTTATAAACTATTTGTTGTTTTGTTTGGAAATTGTTTTGAGTGATAATGCATGAAAGAAAACATCAAAAGGGGTCGAGCCATCTCCGGACATGAAAGCCGTCTCGATAGACCCAGACATCTACAATTGTAATTTTTACTATCACGAAGCCTTAAATCTAATCTCTCAGGACGAGACCCTCGTAGTCGCTTTAAGGCCCGATATTACATATACAATTATTTGCACGACATAATACTACACTTTCAATAAAAAGTTCATCGTGAAAATCTAGTCAAGATTCGATTAATAGATTTCAACCCCGAGATTCTTAGGCTCACATTAGTATGCTTGAACATATATATAAAATGTATCCTAAACTTGTTATTAGGTGATTCATTGATTGAAATTCCTAGCGCGAATAGTTAGGACCCCCTCGCCACTAGATATAATAACTAGATCTAACCTACATCCGAGTCAATCTAGCATAAAAGTTTAAACTTTGAAGCTTTGAAACTGATTAAAGGTTAGATCTGACTGGATCTAGGATAGATCTAGTGGAAAACTTGGATTTCTACTATATATAAGCAAAATAATCGGTAAATTCGCTAGATATATAGATAACCAACCAATATATGTATAAAGATTACAACTTTAACTATATATAAGCAATATATTGAAATAGATCTAGTAGATCTAACTAGATTTACACTGAAATGTACAAAGATTATCTTTTTTTGCCTTAGGGAATGAAGAAACAAGCTCCTTTTGACTTGGATCTATGATATATTGCTATATGTATAAGATCTAACTATATATTGTTATATTTAGCTTGAATCTAGTGTTTTTCTCCTTAACCCGAGCCTTTCACTTTAGGATTGGACTTTCTCTTCTAAAATTAACTCTCTTTTTTGTCAAATGAGTCATTGATGATCCGATAAGAACTCAAGACAAACAAAGAGCTTGCACTTTGGTCGGGTCCTGTGGGTCCCGCTGTCTCGAACTTTGTTCTTTCGGTCATCCGTGTCTTTTAATCCGGGAAAGGTTGAGATATGTGCCCAATCATCTCGAAAAGCTTTTGTCGAGTGTTGTAAAATGAAATCGAATCTTACTGATTTTAAGTCCGGAAGATATATGAAGCAACTAACCGATAGGTATCTTCAGGTTTTTTACCGTGGTCAGCTGATAATTCGTCTTGAGTAGTTCGCATCTCGGGGGGGCATTGATGTGGTGACTTCTTATGACCTCATCATTAGCTTTGCGATACTCGTTCGAACCATGTCGTGTTTGGGCGACGTTGCACTGTTGCTTTTCCATAGGGTTGACTCCGGGGTGAAATTATGTCTTTGTCCTCCAACGGGGTTATCTTCAGGGTGAAATTTTGTTTTACCCTTCTATAGTGTTAGTAAAAGGAAAGCGAACTTTCGGGTTTTCTTCCGACAGGTTTGTAGGTGCAGTTTTAATGTGAAGAGAGCTACTTTTAACCGAATATGTTTATTTAATTTTAGGTTTTGATTATTCCATCAATTTTTGGAGAATTGTATTTAATTTAACATTTTTGGATTACCAACTATTAAACATTTTGAAGTTATTAGTGTTCTGTTAATTATTTTGAGGTTTGTTGTGCTTTGTGTGTGACATCCCTTTCCTATTCGGGAATGGGGTGTTACAAAAATGATATTCCAATATTAACAATAACAAATTCGGATGTAGTATCCGATTAAATATGATGTTTTGAAGAGTTCGATGTAGAGAGATTAGTATACAACAGAAAAATGATATTTCTACACTAAAATGAAATATCATTCTCAACCGTAAGGTACAATACGTAATAAACATAATACAATTCTAGATTGTATTTATTGCTCTAAACTAATGGTATTTAACTCTTATAATACAACTCTTATAATATTACATTTTCAGATTAAAGTGAAAAAATAGAAAAAGGAAGGAAATTGAATTAAAGTGAAATAATTCATTTCATTTTTGATTGGAATGAGTCATTTTATAGTCTCCTCAAAGGAATAAAATTCACAAATTTGATATGAATGAGACTGGTTCATTCATTTTCAATGAAACAAAAAAAATCATTCTATATAAATAAGTCATTTTAGTCTCGTACCTTTATTTCTACCATCCAAACGTATCATTAACAGGGTGCAAAAGGTGGGGCGCTGTGCTCTATGTGTAAGACCCCGAATTTTATAAAATAAAAGTATTTAATTTTTCTTATAATTGTTATTCAGTAAATGGTTAAATTGATAAAAAGTTAAAGTTAAGGATGATATATGAAATTTTTCAAAATACGGAAGTGGTTATAAAATATTCATTTATGTCAGAGAATATTCGTTTGGTCGTGGAATATTCTTGTTGTCGGGGGAATATTCGTATTTGACGACGCAACCATTTATGGGCCCTATAATGTAATAACCGCCGATGATGAAAAAATGACAAGTTTGAGTTTTTATAAATAACTACAGAAGTTATTACCAAGTAACACTGCTGAATACACCGTGGTTAAAATACGTAATACGCGGGTCGCATAAAGAGAACACGATTGCACAAAGATTTTTGAATTATTGATTCTTTCGTAAAGACACTACTCAATAATTGTTACAGAGTTACCGCTCAATATTTTATTTTATTGATTCAATAATTGCTGCGTTGATAATTTATATTATTGTTGTTGCAATAATTGTCACTGCATAGTATTTCTCATTATCAGATCAATAATTCATATTATTTGAATAATATTATTAGATAGTATTGACAATGTCTAGAAAGTTCTGTCAAGGAGAGGTTTGGTCACTTAATTGCGCGCTAGTAAGGAGAAATCCTTATTGGAAAGCCCCCTCTTTCCTGAGAACTGCCTGGTTGTCATAATTGTGATTCTGTAATATTATTTGTGAATAATTAATTATTAATTTATATGATAAGGAAATATTTATTTGATGTGGATAGAAATGATAGATTTATTTATGTGGTTATAAATGAAGGAATTAATGTTGAGGTGTGTTATCAGTATTTTGTCGGATTAGAGGTATTAAAAACTCAAATCGATGTTCTTAAAACTTTATTGCGTGAGTTATAATTTTAATCCGACCGTTGGATCGTTGTAATTTTTGGATATGTTATACATATATGAGTTGAGTATACGAAAACAAATTTTGAACCATTGAAAATTAACGCATGATTTGTTATGAATTTTAAAAGGTGTTGAAACGGTGTTGAAAATCATCCGTTTGTGGATTTCAGATATTTTCTGTTTGAAATTTGGAAAAACTCAAAGCTACAAAGTTGTAGAGAATTCGATTTTATGCGAAATGGACATAAAATTCATATTTTTCTGATAAACGGGCTATTTTTTATGAATTATTGAAGTTTCAGAAAATAAAATGATTTTTATTAAAATTATGGGTGGGACCCACTTTTGTTTTACAACATGTGGGCTGCCAATTTGGTTCAAAGATGGCTGGCCTTGATTTTCAACCTAGCATGCGTGGAAGAAAGAAAGAAATAATAATATTATTTTATTATTTAGTCTCCTTTGGCGTTCTAGCATTTTCCTATAAATAGGCGCTTAGGTTAGAATTGAAAATCACACCAGAAACAAGTTTTCTTTCTCTCTATATTATCGAGCGTATTTTTGTGAGTATTTAGATACTTTAAGAGTTGCTATTCAAAGGTAAGTTTCCTTCGCTTTACATCCGATATTCCTACGGAAATCATCGCTTTTTGAGGTAAAGGATTTTAAGGATTATTATGTTTATCATGTTTCAGAATTTTTTTCGACCTTCAAAAATTCTAGAAAATTTTGAAATGATAATTTGATGAGTTTCTTGATTGTGTCCAAAATAGCGATTTTTGGATGTATAGATTAGGGAGTTATGGATTTTATTAGAAAAGACTATTTTAAAAGTAAACTCTTATAACTCCTTGTGGTTAACTCCAAAATTGGTGAAATTTTATTTGGAGTACATCTATATAACATCATTATATTCTCAGAATTTTAGAATTTTTGGACAAAAGTAAAATTTATGATAAATATCTAAATATTCGCAATTTTGACCACGTGAAAAATAGTAATGAATTTTAAAATTTAGAAAAATATATGTTCAAGATGGGGACTATATTATGCTAAATCCCGTAAAAGAAATATTTTTGGAACCGATTTGGTATTTTAATGAAAATAGACTAGTTATGAATAAATAAATTAAATATGTTATGTGAAGTAACAAAATTAAAAAATAGGATTTTATGGCTTGGGAATCCTATATATGGTATATATGTGATTTTTGATGAGGTTGTTGGTTATTGGTGATGAAATCTTATGAGTTTGGCATTTTAGTATGATTAAATGCATTATTTAGTAAAGTATAAATAATTAAAATAAATTGTTTATAAGTTTAAGAAATGATTAAAATATTATGGTAGTATTAATAATATTAGATTATGAGATTATTAAGTGATTTATAACATTTGGATTAAGGTATTATAAAATCATTGATTTATGAATCTTACTCTTGAAATTAAATGCATTGTTGATCGTATTGTTTTTATTATCATATATAACATTTTTATAATCCCAAATGATGAAATTTCTCTTTGACTTAAGTGTAAAGATGGGTAGATTATTGGTATGATCGTGACTATAGGTTCTATTTGGCCAAAGAAGGTCAAAAAGATGAATTGTTGACCGGTATGATCATGACCATTGAATTTACAATTGAATATTTTTAGCTTAAGTCTGAAAGCGAATTGATCAACATACGTTATAATTATTGTTTATATAAATTCGAAATGATTATATATTTCTTTGAGATATGAATATCTTTGGCCTCGTAGTTCAAAGATGAATCATTGATGAACATCTTTTGCCCAGAAGGCAAAGATGGCTCGTTGTTAAATATCTTTGGCCCGTAGTGCAAAGATCAGTGAGACCCCGATTTTATCAATAAAGATTTAAATTTTATCGAAATAATTTTTAATATTATGGTGTGAATTTGAGATAATATTATAGTTGTGGGTAGTATTTATAAATTTTGCAAAGTATGCAAGTGGTTATATTATATTCGATTGGTGGCCTGAATATTAGGTTTAGCGGGGAATATTCGTATAACTACCAATCATTGGTGGATCCCAATAAATATATTGCTTTGATCGAGAAAACGACAAAAATATTTTATTGAAATAACGGCGGAAGTTTTACCGTGGTTACCGTTGAACTACTCGGTAGTAAAAAGTACGAGAATAAGTGTGGTTGATAAGTAGCATTACGGTATTGATTATCGATGCTTATGTGAGAAGTCACTCATTTGATTCCATTATTATCGATTAATAATATGAATTATTATAATGATAATGACGCTTTTGTTTTATTCGTATTATTAACGTAATAAAATGTAAACATCTTTTATATAAAATAGAATACTTTATTAAAGTTATTCTATAAATAGTAATATATTATATTTTATTACGATAGTGTTGCGTAGTGTTTTGTGATAGTGTTTTGCGTAGTATTGCATAGTGTTTGCATAGTAAAATATTTTTATATAAATAGAATATATTATATTTTATTTAAAAGATTTTTCTTTAAATATGGACCGTCGATTAAAAGTAAATCAATCTGACCGTTCATGGATTAATTACTACGCATTCTATTTTCCTATAAATAAGCTCATTCCTTCATTATTTTCTTACGAATTCATTGAAACTCTAGAGAGAGAAATTATAGAAAGAAGCTATAGAGAAAATTATAGAAAGAAGAAGAGTATTTTCTTTACTTCACTACTTCTATATTCAGTTCTTTTTACTAGGTAGTGGGTGTTATTCTTTCTTCTTGAAGAGAACTTCATTATTCCATTCACTATTATTCTCATTGGAATAACTCAGTAAAAGTGGCATACCTATACATAACTTCAGATACGCCAGCATACCCTATACTTGGTGAAATCCTTATGTTATTCCATTGCTTATTATTCATTGGAATAACTCAGTATACGCCGCTTACCCTATACTTGGTGACATTCTTCTATTATTCTCATTGGAACATCCTGTCATGTGTTTTACACCTAACTCGGTTCCGCTTTTTATTATTCTGTTGGAACATCCTCATGCATGTGTGTTTTACACCGGACCGGTTCCGCTTTTATCGATCTCATTGAATATCCTATCTCGTGTGTTTTACACCGGATCGGTTCCATCTTTATTATTCTGTGGAACATCCCGCTTGCGGTGTGAATTTCACCCGACCGTTCCGTTATTATTATTCATTTGAATAACCTCGCTTCATGCGAAGTACCGCATGCACGGTGATTTCTTTTGTTATTCCATTCTTTATTATACCCAAATTGGTTAAAACTTTGACTTATACTCCATGAAATTAGTAGAATATCCTCGATATTTGCGTTTCATCCAAAGATCTTTTCATGGAAATATTCTTCCGATCATTCTTGAATTTTACTCTCTACGAAACAAAGATCATGTTGACAATTTGGACGTTAATAATTCATGGATTAAATAATTCTTGAACTTGTTTTATTGAATTACTATGTCATTGTCATCATCCTCATGTTATATTATGTTATCTTTGGCTTACGCATATAGATGAACTTAGTATGATTATGACCGAGGATCATTCTAGATAATCACGACTTGATATAAATGATGTGACAAAAGTCCTCAAAGTGGCTCTGTAATGCAAAGTTGATGGATAGTTTTTGTATGATTATGACCAGGGGTGATTCTTGTATATAATACGCCACCATTGATAATTTGATGAAAATCCTTGACCGTGGTAGTGCGAGGATGATTAAATGTGGTGGTTTATTTATTAAAATTCGAGTCTCAAATGATAAAAATTGATGAAAACCTTTTAAAACCTAAAAGATAGTAGACTTTATTCTCTACTTGACTTTTTTAATGGATTGCTTATTTCACGCAGCTTAAACCGGTTGTCTATTGTATTTTATCGCTTTAACATCTTTGAAGGCTAATGATAATTTATTCTCGCATTATCTTAGTCATAATATTTCTTCTTGGGCTAGTTGAGCTCACCTTTTCTTTCACCGTTTTCTTCGTGAAATGAGAACATAAATTGGACGAGTCGTGGAACGGAGTAATGGTCCAGAGGATAAGATTAGTAGTCCCTCACTATTATGTGAAATAGTGTGATAATAGTTGTAATGAGGACTCCTTTTGAGTTTGTATAATATCTAGTAGACAATATTTGTATTCAAACTCACGCTTTATGTCGATTGCATACACAGCAGTTATATTAGTAAGTTGTATTTGAATTTATGTACCATGTAAGTGGCGACCCAAGATGGGTGACGTATACCTAATTTTGGGGGCGTCACAAAGATGACCTGTTGTTGAATATCTTTGGCATGTAGTGCAAAGATGAACTGTTAATGAATATATTTGGCCCGTAGTGCAAAGATGAACTTATTAGTATGATTATGAACAGGAACCGTGATTTGGTATAACCATGATCTTTGATGTTTCGGGTAAAGACATGTGATGAAAAATATCTTCGTCTTGGATGAGAAGAGAAAATTAGAACTACAATTATGATTATGAGTTATTCACATGACTGTGAACAGGATCTGTTGATTAATGTTACAGGTTAAAGGATTGTTGGTGGACTTTTAACATGGAGAAGATAATAGACTTTATGGTCTATTTGACTCTTCTAATGGATTGCTTCGTTTAATGCGCAACTATGGTTGAAAAGTTTTATCATCTACCATATGTTCTAAATCTCTAATTTATTACCGATGAAGGCTATTGATAATTTAATTATCTTTAGTTATGATATTCTTTATCGATGGTTAGGTTTCACCCCTTTGCTTTCACAATTCATTTCGTAATAAAAGTGTAGGTCAATTGGAGTCGAATGGGATAATAGGGAATAGTGTGGTGGTCTCGAGACTATCAAAGTTTCTCAACACATTATAAATGACATGACATACAATATATAATTGTATTGAGGACCTAAGATGTATGTGTCGTATATTATCGTCACTTAATAATTGATTTTGGTGAAGGTGAGGTGAACCCAACTTTGGAAGGGTGTTTTGCCACTTATCATACAAGATGTCTAATGACATACAATCACGTGTTATCATAAGAAAGGGTTGTGCACATCCACTTTGCGAGAGTATATCTACGAGCACTACCTATATGATCTTGGAGTTGGGTTGAAACATAATGTTTAATCGCAGACGGTGGAGATAGTTATATGTCAAGAGAAGAATCACCATTGGAAGGAACATTATAGTAATCTTCTCGTTTTTCTTTGGGGTCTATTGGATCAACCAAGGATAATTCTCTGGATATATGATATCTATCATAACTTAGATTCATGGCCTCCTATGTACGAAGGTTTCCTTGAGCACTTCCCAAAGATTTTAATTTCTAAAACAGTTCTAGATTATTCCTTTATGTAAGGTATCACTGTGAGGTGTTGTCCATAGTTGGGACATGAGTCACAATTGGTATTAAAACTCACAGTATATGTGTTGTTGTATTTTGCACGATAATTGTAGTAATAAAGTTGTAGTTATTTTCTGTACCATGTATTTGGAGACTCAGAATAAGTTGGATGGATTGAACCTATTTTGGGGGTGTCACACTATGACCTGTCTCGAAGGACCTGAAAAGCGTGGTCTTAAAACCCGGACCAGATCGTCGGTTCAACCGGTATAAATCAAAATCGGTGAGCATTTCCCATTCGATTTAAACAAATTAATCATTTTTGGTCGAAACATGATAAAACCAGTTAAGTTGACCAAGTGAACCGATTTTAATTTTTTTTAATATTTTGTTTATACAAAAAATAATTTTAATATTAAAATTAACCACTTTTAATGAAATTATAACTCAACTTTATTATGTTTTAGTTAATAAAAAAATGAGATTTTTTAAAATTTTATTAATTACTAATAATATATATTTTATATATTAATGACGTCAACAGTTCGACTACTGGTTGAACCAATAATTCATCCACCTGATACATTTTTCTGTTCGATGACTGATCTGAATCCTATAAATCTCTAACCATGCAAGAAGTTAAAACACAACTTCAAATACTCTATCCCTCCCACAAAAATTATTTTCTGTCAAACATACTATTTTTGTAATCCAAATTTATACTATTTTCTTAAAAAAATATGTGGATAAACTATAATCATAAGATACTATGTTTAATTGACGACCACCTTCAATTTTTATAAGTTTGAAAATATAAATATATATTTAATTCTTAATTTTAAATTTGATCAAAATATAATACTCCCTCCATCCCGAATTATCTGATGTTCTAGAGTTCCATACAGATACCAATATGTATGATAAAAATACTAAAATACCTTTTGTGCTGTCTTTTTTTATTTTTCACCAAAATCCCACAAACAGTTGGTGAGAATACGAAAAGGATCTAGTTTGAAGAGAAACAATGATTAATTGAAGAGAGAGAGAAAGCAACAGCTCCAATACTCAAAAGAGTCTGCAGAGAGAGAAAGTATGAGTGGAAGAGAATTGGGGAAAAAAGGTGCATGAATCCTTATTGGCGGGAATATGAAAAGGATGTTTAAAAAAGAGGAGAGATATGAATGAGAGTAATGACTATCAACAATTAGGATAAAGGGGTAAATTCGGAAAACAAAGGAAAAAATGTATTGGAATCTTAAAAAAGCAGATATTGTGGGATAATTTTTTTTTACTAAAACAACATATATTTTGGGACAGAGGGAGTATTTTATAATTATAATTGGATTAAAATTTATTACATCATGACATGAGTCCAAAAATATATGGTTAGAAATCAACATGTAGTGTAAAAAGTTGGAAGTGAATTTAGTATACTATTTAGTACACTTCTATCATTTGAAATTAAAGCCTAGAATGTCAATATTCATTACTCAAATTCCACGTATTCTTTTTTTACTTAAACTACGTACGTACTACTACACATTTCTCTCTCTCTCTCTCTCTCTCTCTTGCAATTATGTGTTTGATTGAAATTGAATGGTTCAAGGAAGATCTGATCTCGTCCTTGAATGCCAACTCACTGACTTAAACTTGAGTACAAAAGAAATTATAACCGAATAAAAATGAAATTGGCCTAAATGAAATTGGCCTAGGTCTGCCATATGATCAGAAGTAGTAGCAGAGAGGACATTGTAGAATATGGAATCAATTAAATAAGGAGTGGAGTTTTCGAAAATGACCAAAACAATCCAACCAAGAAACCCTGCCCTGCCCTGCCAGCCTGCCTTCTGCTGAAGGCTGACGAAAGTAGGGAGTAGGGAGTACCTTGGCTTTATTTATCATTTGATTTTCTTATCATTATTTTTGCATCTCTTATATATAGTGTGTCATATGATAAAGAAAAAGCTGCCAAACAGTTGCTCTTTTGGGAGAGAAAAGA
Source organism: Panax quinquefolius (assembly GCA_020205615.1). NCBI lineage: Eukaryota > Viridiplantae > Streptophyta > Magnoliopsida > Apiales > Araliaceae > Panax > Panax quinquefolius. The sequence goes on from CM035161.1 coordinate 23,103,470, forward strand.
CATACAAGTAATTGTCAGTTCAGTTTGTTAAAATTGTCCTTTTTTTCTTTATATAAGACCCCAGCTTTTATAAATAAAGATGAATTTTCTATAAATATTATTTTTGAATATTATGGAATAATTTGATATAATGTTATAGTTGTGGGTAATATTTATAAATTTTGCAAAAGTATACAAGTGGTTATATTATATTCGATTGGCTCTGGGAATATTCTTGCTTAGCAGGGAATATTCGCATAACTACTAATCATCAGGTGGACCCCACAATGTAATTATCATTGATCGAGAAAAAAGACAAAAATATTTTATCAAATAACTATGAAGTTTTACCGCTGATACTGCTTGAACTACTCGGTAGAGTAAAAGTACAAGAATACGTGTGGTCAGACATAAGAAGACACCAGTATTGATTATCGATGCTTATGGAGAAGTCACTTAGTTTGATTCCATTATCACGATTAATAATATGAATTATTATAATGATAATGACGCTTTTGTTTTATTCAGATTATTAACGTAATAAAATGTAAACATCTTTTATATAAAATGTAATACTTTATTAAAGTTATTTTATAAATAAAATATATTATATTTTATTATGATAGTGTTTTTTCAGATAGTGTTTTTTGCATAAAGGTTTGCATAGATAAAAAATGTTTTATATAAATAGAATATATTATATTTTATTTAAAAGATTTTTCTTTAAATATGGACCGCCGATTAAAGTAAATCAATCTGACCGCTCATGGATTAGTTACTATGCATTCCATTTTCCTATAAATAAGCTCATTCCTTCATTATTTTCTTACGAATTCATTGAAACTCTGAGAGAAAAATTATAGAGAGAAGCTTATAGAGAGAAAGTTATAGAAAGAAGAAGAGTATTCTCGCTACTTCATTACTTCTATATTCAGCCTTTTTTACTAGTAAGGTGTTATTCTTTCTTCTCAAGAGAACTTCATTATTCCATTCACTATTATTCTCGCTTGAATAACTCCGTAAAAGTGGCATACCCTATACATAACTCAGATATACGCCAGATACCCTATACTTGTGAAATCCTTATGTTATTCCATCGCTTATTATTCTCTTGAATAACTCCGTATACGCTGCTTAACCCTATACTTGGTGACATTCTTCTATTATTCTCGCTGAACATCCTCGTCTGTGTTTTTTACACCGACTCGGTTCCGCTTTTTATTATTCTCGCTGAACATCCTGTCATGTGTTTTTACACCGACCGGTTCCGCTTTTATCATTCTCGCTGAATATCCTATCTCGTGTTTTACACCCCACCGGGTTCCATCTTTATTATTCTCGTTGAACATCCTCTCTTGCGTGAATTTCACCGACCGTTCCGTTATTATTATTCTTCTGCTGAATAACTCCGTATGGCAAGGCACCGCATTTACGGTGATTTCTTTTGTTATTCCATTCTTTATTATACCCAAATTGGTTAAAACTTTGACTTCTATACTCCATGAAATTAGTAGAATATCCTCGATATTTGCGCTTTCATCCAAAGATCTTTTCACTTTGAATATTCTTCCGATCATTCTTGAATTTTACTCTACAAAGCAAAGATTATGTCGACAATTTGACGTTAATAATTCCCGGATAAAATAATTTTTGACTTGTTTTATCAATTCTTATATCATTGTCATCATCCTCATGTTTATATTTTTTTTTAAAGTCATCTCGTGGCCTGTAGAGTATGGATGGACTTGGTATGATTACGACTGTGGATTATTCTTGCCAGTAATCACGACCGTAATGTTACAAATGATGTGATTAAAAATCCTCGCCGGGTCAGTAGTGCATCGATGGACGCTTGTTGGTACGATCATGACTATTAATGAATACACAACTATTCTCGCCCGTAGTGCAGTGAATAATTGTGATCGTGATACTTAAGAATATCCTCGGTCAGAAGTGTGTGGGTGATTCGATGATGTGGATTATTTATTAAAGTCGAGTCTCAAATTTATAATAAAGGATGAAAACCTTTAAAATCATAAAAGATAGTAGATTTTATTTTCTACTCGACTTTTTTAATGGATCAGATATTCCGCCGCAGCTTAAACCGGTCAGTTTATCAGATTTTATCGCTTTAATATTGTCAAGACTATTGATAATTTATTTTGCATTATCTTAGTCATAATATTTCTTCCGGGCTAGTTGAGCTCACCCTTTCTTTCACCGTTTCTTCGTGAAATGAGAATATAGCCGGGACGAGCCTGGGAAACGAGTGATGGTCCTCAAGATAAGATTAGTAGTCCTCACTATTCTGTGAAATAGTGTGATAATAATTGTAATGAGGACTTTTGTTTGAGTTTGTATAATATCTAGTAGATTTATATTTGTATTTAACTCACGCTTATGTCGATTGTACCTACGCTTATGTTAATAAGTTGTATTTAAATTTCAGATCATGTAAGTGGCGCACCCAAGATGGGTGATGTATACCTAATTTTGGGGCGCCACAACAGATCAAAGCTAAGGATATGATCCCCGCTAAGATGTGAGAAAAGTACTAGAGGGGAGAGACGGGAATACCTTCGCTAGTATTTACCTACCTAAGTTTTTGTGCTATTTTATCGGTCACGTAATATAAAGGTAATTGTTAAATGTCAATTAATCTTTTGTTTTGTGGCAAGATTCAAAATGACATCTCGAGAATGTTGAGAATAAAGAATGGAGCACAAAGCGATCGCCGATTCACCACATATCAATAATCGTGATAATGTGCATCGTGAAGGCGACAATCCTCACGCAAACAACAACACCGACTAAATGATGAATGATCAAATGTTCGTGAGGCTTTATGCAATTTATGCAACAAAGAAAGTAGAGCGACTCTCGCCCAAAACGTAGGTGGAAACACGGAAAACTCTCTCAAGGCCACCGCTAAACAATTCAAGGAGCCGGGACCACCGGAGTTTAAGGAGAGCCAAAACCACTTCAAGCGGAAGCATGGATAAAGCAGATTACCAAGATATTTGATGTCTCGATGCTCCGAGGAGCAAAAGGTTCCTTTGCACGCTTTTATGTCAAGCGCGAGAGGCAGACATCGTGGAATTCCAGAAACGACTCAACTCATTGTCAGATCAAGATATCTTGGGAGAAGTTCCAGAGTCGCTCAACGACAAATACTTTCCCGAAAGTATTCGCCATACGAAGGAGGTGGAGTTTATCAAGTCGAACAAAACAATACGACCGTGTCGCAATACGAGGCAAAATTTATGAGTTATCACTATCATATTCCCACTCGTGGATAATGAAGAGAGAATGGCGCCAATGTTTTTAAGAGGTTTGAAGTTTGAGATACGCCAACATCTTATTTCTCATAAACCGTGGTTTGTATTCGGATGTTGTAAATAGGGCTCGCTTAGTGGAGCGCGATAACGAGTCAACGCAACTAAAAGAGAGCAAATTTAAGAAAGTTATAATACCAAATGAGTAGTAGTCATCGGCTTGTGACAACAAGCGTGGAGGGAATCAATGTGCCGAGATATGGTAACCACTTTGCGGTAATCGTACAAAACAATAAGAATGGACATTTCAAGAAACGGAGATTCAACAATGATGGAAAGACGCCAAGACCAAAGACCCGTTGTTAAGGAAGGAGAAAGACCACCTATCATATGCTTCAAATGCGAGAAGAGGGACACATCATCCGAATCGTGCCATATGCCATTCAAAGCATGTTATAATTGTGGAAGAGAAGGTCACTTAGCTCGATTTTTGCCATCAAGACAAATTCAACTAGGATGGAGGCACCAAAGGTCATCCCGTAAAAGTCAAACCAAAGAGGCAAGGGAGAAGCGTTTGTCAGACCTCCCAGAGAGCAAGGAACCCGAATGAGGTCATCACGTAAGCTTATCATAAACTCTAATGAAGTCTACACTTTATTTGATACCTTGCTTACCCATTCTTTATTTCTCCTACTTGCGCCATCGATTAAATTTGACTCGAGAAATTAGACTTCGACTTATCTCGTGGAAACTCCGCTGGGAGAAACCTTCATTACATCCACTCGCTTATAAGTCTTGTTTGGTTCAAATCGGTACCCTCACATTACCCGTCGATCTTATTTCATTAAAATACTTGATTTGACGTGATTCTAGTGGATTGATTGGTTAACTACTTATCATGCAAAAATCGATTGTTTTCGTAAGGTTGTTAGCTTTCATATTCCTAATCAACCTATTATGCTAATTCAAACGACCAAACCATTAAAATCAATCACGGCCATCTCAAGCCATAAAGCTATTCGCTTATTGAAAAATGGATGTCAAGCTTTCTTAGCTCATGTCACGATTTAAACAAAAATACGCCGCTTTTGAGCGATATTTCTATTGTTAATAAATTTCCCGACGATTCCCCAAGAACTTCCCTCGCCTACCCCAGAGAGCGTGAAATTGAATTTTGTATCGACCTTGAACCTCGGTACAAAACCTATTTCCAAAGCCCCATATCGAATGGCTCCTATCAACTTCGTGAGTTAAAGACCCAACCGCAGGAATTGTTAGACATCGGCTTTATTCGACCTAGACTTCTCCTCGGGGTGCTCCTGCTCTATTCGTGAAGAAGAAAGATGGGAGTATGCGACTTTGTATTGATTATCTGGAGTCAATCATGTCACCATCAAAAATAGTATCCATCGCCACGATTGATGACCTGTTTCGACCAACAAAGGAGCCAAATTCTTTTCAAAGATCGATCTTCGCTCCGATATCACCAATCAAGATTAGAACCACCGACATTCCAAAGACGGCTTTAACTCCTGGCAGACGGCATTATGAATTCCTAGTCATGTCCTTTGATCGACTAATGCTCCCGCCGCTTTCATGGATATGATGAACCGAGTATTCAAGGAATATTTAGATCACTTTGTGGTCGCCTTTATCATTGACATCCTTATTTATTCCAAAAGCCGTGAAGATCATGAGCAACACTTGAGGTCGACACTCCAAAAGCTTCGTGAATATAAGCTTTATGCCAAGTCAAGAAATGCGAAGTTCGTCTTAAGAAGTAGCATTCCTTGGGCACGTGGTATCAAGTCATGGAATATCCGCTGACCCAAGAAAGATCAAGCTATTCAAAGTCGGGAACAACCTAAATCAAAGACCGGCACGAGCTTTCTTGCTTAGTTGGTTATTATCGAGATTCGTGGAAGGATTTTCTCGAATCGCTACTCCATCGACTCAAATTGACTCAAAAGATACAAAGTTCTATTGAGCGAAGAATGTGAGAAGAGTTTTCAAGAACTCAAGAAGAGACTTATTTCAAAGACTGCTCGACAATACCATTCGCCTCGAGGATTTGTCATCTACAAAGATGCTTCGAGCAAAGGGTCGGGATGTGTTCTTATGCAACATGGAAAAGTTATAGCCTATGCCTCGCGACAACTCAAAGAATATGAGAGGAATTATCCTACTCATGATCCGAGTCATAAATGTTGTTTTTGCACTTAAAATTTGAGGCATTACTTGTATGGGGAGAAAGTGGAGATCTTTACTGATCATAAAAGCCTCAAATATTTCTTCACTCAAAAGGAACTCAACATGCGATAACGACGCTGGCTTGAATCGCTGAAAGATTATGATCATACCATCCAATACCATCCTCGAAAAGCGAACGTGGTAGCCGATGCGATCGAGTAGAAGATCGTATGCAAGCACGAAAAGCGTTATTGTCAACACAAAGGCCCATTTTGTGTGACTTGCAAAGGATGGAGATAGAGTTAAAGACTCTGTGACGCATGTGATGATAGCAAATATACGAAGTAGAACCGACTTTAATCGATAAAGTTAAAGTCGCCAAGCTACGCACTGAGCCGATGCGTATGAAAAAGAAAGTGCAAGAGGGTGCTACGCCAAGCAAGAATCGATGAAGAAGGAATACTTCGAGTCAACTCTGCACTTTGTGTTCCTAACGACCCGATTTAAAGTATAATATCATGATGGAGGCGCACAACACACCATTTGCAATCCATCTCGAGTACCAAATGTATCATGATATTCGCCATACATTTTGGTGGAGCAATACGAAGAGGAGATAAATACTGCTTATCTCAAGGTGTCTAACTTGTCAACGAAGTTAAAGCGAGCATCAAGTACCAAAAGGTCCATCAGAACCACTTGAAATTCCGTAATGGAAGTGGAGCACATTACCATGGATTTCAAGCACGGGCCTTCCTAAGGTTTCTCAAGGCATCGATGCGATTTGGGTCATTGTTGATAGATCGACCAAGTCCGCTTTCATTTCTTACCGATACGAGAAACTTATACACTTGAACGCCTTGCTCAGATGTACATAAACGAGATTGTAAGATCGCATGGTATGCCTAAGATCCATAGTTTCCGATCGAGACCCAAGATTCACTTCAAGATTTTGGGTTAGTTTGCAAAAAGCTATGGGCACGGACTTACGATTTAGCTCTCATATCATCCTCGCATCGACGGACAATGGAGAGGACTATTCAAACTCTCAAGATCTATTAAGACTCGTGGTTCTTGATTTCAAGGAGTCGGGACAAGTTTTACCATCGGTGGAGTTTTCCTACAACAACAGCTTATCAAGCAAGTATCGGCATGGCTCCATTCAAGCGCCAGATGGAAGAAAGTGTCGCTTCCAAGATGTCTTGGGATGAGGTGGGTGAAGCAACGTTGTTGGGACCGAGTTGGTACGTGATGACTCACTTTAAAAGATTCAAACGATCCGACAACGATAAAAAACCTCACAAAATCGACAAAAGAGTTATGCCGATCTTCATCGAAAGGACGTGGAATTCAATATAGAGATCATGTGTTGTTAAAAGTCGCTCCATGGAAAGGAGTTACAAGATTTGGAAAGAGAGGAAACTTAATCCTCGATTCATCTATCCATTTTTAATCCTCGATCGAGTAGAATCGCGGCCTATAGACTCGCTTTTACCGCCAAATACGTCTCGTGTTCATAACGCTTTTCACATATCCATGTTACGTAAATATGTGAAAGACCCAACCATATTATCGAAAGTTAGAACCGATTTAAATAGCGGAAGATTTGACGATGAAGAGGTTCCTGCTCAAATTTTGATAAGAAGGAACATATTCTACGCCCAAGGTTATACCTCAAGTCAAAGTTTTCATGGAGGAACCACGATGTTGAGGAAATGACTTGGGAGTTAGAATCAAATGAAATCAAGGTATCCTTACCTCTTCGACATACCAGTATCGCACTCTAATTTCGAGGGCTAAATTTCATAAGAAGTTAAGGGAGGTCAGAAGACCCAGCTTTTATAAATAAAGATGAATTTTCTATAAATATTATTTTGAATATTATGGAATAATTTGATATAATGTTATAGTTGTGGGTAATATTTATAAATTTTGCAAAGTATACAAGTGGTTATATTATATTCGATTGGTCTGGGAATATTCTATTTAGCAGGAATATTCGCATAACTACTCAATCATCAGTGGACCCCACAATGTAATTATTGCTCGATCGAGAAAAAGACAAAAATATTTTATCAAATAACTACGGAAGTTTTACCGCTGATACTGCTGAACTACTCTAAGAGTAAAAGTACAAGAATACGTGTGGTCAGCATAAGAAGACACTACCAGATTGATTATCGATGCTTATGTGAGAAGTCACTTAGTTTGATTCCATTATCATTTATTAATAATATGAATTATTATAATGATAATGACGCTTTTGTTTTATTCAGATTATTAACGTAATAAAAAATGTAAACATCTTTTATATAAAATGTAATACTTTATTAAAGTTATTTTATAAATAAAATATATTATATTTTATTACGATAGTGTTTTTGCATATGTTTTTTGCATAGTAAGCATAGTAAAATGTTTTTATATAAATAGAATATATTATATTTTATTTAAAAGATTTTTCTTTAAATATGGACCGCCGATTAAAGTAAATCAATCTGACCGCTCATGGATTAGTTACTATGCATTCCATTTTCCTATAAATAGAAGCTCATTCCTTCATTATTTTCTTACTTAATTCATCAAACTCTGTAGAGAAAAATTATGTAGAGAAGTTATAGAGAGAAAGTTATAGTAAGAAGAAGAGAGTATTCTCGCTACTTCATTACTTCTATATTCAGCCTTTTTACTTGTAGTGGTGTTATTCTTTCTTCTTGAAGAGAACTTCATTATTCCATTCACTATTATTCTGCTGAATAACTCGTAAAAGTGGCATACCCTATACATAACCTCAGATACGCCAGATACCCTATACTTGGTGAAATCCTTATGTTATTCCATCGCTTATTATTCTCATTGAATAACTCAGATACGCTGCTTTACCCTATACTTGGTGACATTCTTCTATTATTCTCATTGAACATCCTCGTCTCGTGTTTTTACACCGACCGGTTCCGCTTTTATTATTCTCGCTGAACATCCTCGCTCATGTGTTTTACACCGACCGGTTCCGCCTTTATCATTCTCGCTGGAATATCCTATCTGTGTTTTTACACCGGACCGGTTCCATCTTTATTATTCTCATGGAACATCCCGCTTGCGTGAATTTCACCCGACCGTTTCCGTTATTATTATTCTCGCTGAATAACTCGCCTATGCGCAAGTACCGCATGCACGGTGATTTCTTTTGTTATTCCATTCTTTATTATACCCAAATAAGTTAAAACTTTGACTTCTATACTCCATGAAATTAGTAGAATATCCTCGATATTTGCGCTTCATCCAAAGATCTTTCACTGGAAATATTCTTCCGATCATTCTTGAATTTTACTCTACAAAGCAAAGATTATGTCGACAATTTGACGTTAATAATTCCTCGGATAAAATAATTCTTGAACTTGTTTTATCAATTCTTA